>JAQGCB010002152.1:0-12273 GCA_034698835.1 Protaphorura tricampata | reverse complement strand
TAATTTACTAAGGTATCCAAGGTCAGCAACAGTATTTTTAAAATAATTAAGTGCATTAGCCGATTTTCACGATTTATGAATACCGTCCTTTATCAGTTCCAGTTCCTTCAGTTCCAGTTCCTAATTAGTTCCTTTTCAGTTCCAGATTAAAATGAAAAGAAATTACATTTTGGTTTACGGTTTACACTACACAAACCACAGACAAATTTAATTTTATTATAGTGCTTCAAATAAATGGCGTTAAAAACACTGGTTTAGCGAAACTGGAAAACACTAATTTTATCGCTATTAAAATTCAAATATCCATGTTATTCAAAAAATTACAGGCAACACTGTAATTTTGTGTTCTTGGCCTGCATTTGGAGCCGTTTTATACAACCAGTTCCCTTCAATTTTTGAAATAGAATTAGCAATGCAGAAGGGAGTCGGCTCTCCCATCAAACCAACAAAGGGCGAATATAGAGCTCAAATTTCCCAGCCGGATGAGCGCGGTTTGAAGCGTATTATACATTACTACATAGGAACTAAATATGAACTCACGAGGGAATGCTGGAGGGTGTAACACACCGATTCCGTCCGAATTTTTTTTTGGATAGGTCGCGAGATTTCATTAGACACGTATTGTTTGGTTTACCAGGAGGACTTGGAAGTACCATTAATAATTTTTTGGCACCCCGGGTGCCCATTCGGGAAAACCAAAAAATACGTGTCTAATGAAATGACATGACCTATCCAGAAAATTAATTCGAACGGAATCGGTGTATTACAGGGTCCGGCATTCCCTCGTCAGTTCCATTCAGTTCCTACCATCATCAGTTCTAGTTCCAGTTCTTTTACCAAAGTTAAAACAATTCCAGTTCTAAGTTCCAGTTCCAACGCCATTACAGTTCTAGTATAGTTCGAGGAACTGGAACTGGAACTGAAATTAGAAACTCAGTTCCATGTGAAACTGAATCAACACTAAACGGTAGTTTAGAATTCCTAAGAGGGCGCCTACTGTAGTTGGCTGGCGTCTCTAGAACGAAAGTCTTTATGAATATTGAAAGTTCTTAAATACTAAAGTTTCCACAATAGACTCAAGAAAGTAATGATATGGTTTGACTGTTCACGCAATGTAAGAATTCTTGTGTGAACATTAGTCCCATACCATGAATCACAAATGAAGCGATTGAAATGGAAGACGTTCGGTTTGCCTTCGATTTTCCATCTTGGAAGTTAGTGTATATTCGACGACCGATTCATCATTTCAATACTGCTCATCCTCCTCCGTGGAACAGTGTTTCGGAGCAGGTCAATTTATTTGTAATATTTGCCACGTTCAAATAAACAATGTGAGAGTTATTCAAAATAATTAGACGTAGTTGATATGCACATAACTTTTAGAAAGGATTTGCGCGTATGACTAATATATTAATATGAGTACAAATAGGAACACTAAAGTAGATCGCCTCAAATTATTTTTGACTTTATATATTTTGAGTATTTCATATTCTTGTTCATCAACTTCACCGTCTGACCTTTCTACACAAGTTGAACAGTTTTACAGCAGTATTGGTTCTTGTGCTACGAGGTTTGTTGGATTCACAGGTTTTGGTTCTAAGGGTATAACAGAGGAAGAGAGTAATCACATTGTGTTAACAAGACAAGAAGGAACACCGGTTGAATTCTTTGGGCATGGAAAATATGAGAAAAATAGATTTAACAAGTGAATTACATCCGGTCAACTAGACTATGACGAGAACTTTCCCGTTATTCGGGTTACAAAGTACACGGAGTGCTATATAGAGATTATATATGTACCAATGGGTAAAGGTGTAATTGAAAATATTCTGGACACTCTGCAAGTGAGGGCTTATGACAATTATAAAATGATTTGATTGTATTCGTGACAAATAAGCGCACTTGGTCATATAGAATAGCGTTATATAAATCATTGAGAACATTAGTCGGTGTTCACTCAATTTACCTTGACGTGTACCCCGGAGTCAACCTGATTTGCACAATGTGTAGTGTTGATGGAAAAGTTGAGATACGGCCAATAACGGGTTCCGTTAAAAGTTTACGTCAGCTATGGAAATCCGAACACAGAAATCGAAAAGGATTACCTGTTTTTAATTACGATGTTAAGCGTATAACGCGATATCAACAAACGTTCTTCTCGAAAACTTGCAAACCATACTTGTATTTCCGTGAAATTCCTAACAACGGCTCACAAGTCATTGTAACCAGTGCACTTGATCCATTCTTTTGTGGCCCAATGGAAATTGCGGATAAATTTAACTTTACTATTTGGGATCATGACGATCGGTATTATTTAATTGTTGAGTTTGGACATATGCTGGGCGAAAATGACTTAAAAGAATTCAGTGCTTGGGAGTTCAGAACTCTCAAAGAAAGCACAATCACAGTATTTGTCAAACCTTACCAACTAATTGTCGTGCTGGATAAGGATTTCATCGCAGATACAAATGCGGAAGCTTTGTTCACCTCAATGGACTTTCACACTTGGATCTTTTGTATTACATTCATATCGTTCATGAGCATTACGATAGTTCTATTTGATGCACAAAACCATTCCCACATATGTCTTAATTTTGTCTTAACAATTATTTCCGTATTAGGAACACTGTTGTACCAGGGACTTACTCTGCGGAGAACATTTAAACGTAAAGGGTTATTCGTATTTGGACCAGGGATTTTGGGAGCCATTGTAATTACAAATGGGTATGCTGCTCTCTTGACCAATCTGAAGACGAAACCAACAATCCCAACACACCCGACAAGTCTGATTTCGTTGGATGAGAGTCGCTTTCCAATCGCAAGTTTTTCGTTTTACAAGCACATTAGATTTAGGAAGGAATTTCCAAACATTCCTACTATCTCGTCAGAATCCACGTGTTCATACTGTCAAAGAATTATAAACCGTACAAAATACATACGACTTGCAGATAACAGTTGGGGCAAGAGAGCGATGGGTGGATTTCTCCAGGCATTGCTGAATCGTGAACCGGTTCGTACCACTCTGGGGAATGAATCCTTCTCGACAAATTTTGTCTTCATTGAAACCGGCGGCTCTGAACTAGCGATCAGTCGTAGCATTGATTTTATCACCAAAGAAAAGAAAGTAGTTTATATTGGCCCAGCCAATCCTTTTGTTAGCATTCAACATATTTCTGTATCTTGAAACTACATTTATAATTTGGTTGAATCCACCTATCGTGCCCTCTTGGAATCGGGGATTTGGACAAAGTGGGATGAGTTATTTCGGATTGCAACAACTTGCATGCGAACCATTTATGATTTAAGGTTGGTCAATGAATAATGTTCAATGGTTCATTAAGTTTAATTTTTTAGAAATATGGATTGATGGATCAATGTTGTCTGTCCGTTTTGTTTACAGCACGGATCTGAAGCACGGACGAAACCCCGAAACAACAAAGAACAACAGGGATAAGACCATCGTATCACGACTATTATTTAATATTCCCCCACACGATCCAGAACCGAAAGCAATGGACATGAACCTACTGCAAATCCCATTTACGGTTTTCTCGGTTTTTCTCATAATTTCGACTTGCGTGCTTGAGATTGAAATGTTAGTATCCGCAATGTCAATCAAGAAATTGTTCTTCTGCATGAAAAACAAAGTCATTGAAGGTTTACAGAAATTGACGAGTGTTCAACGATGTGTTCTAAAAGCGACATCCCGCCTCATGGCTGGCAAATTTTCATTAGAATTTTTCTCACCTCAGTCATGGAGTGTAATACCCTACCATAACCTTATTTACTGGTGTTGCGGTCTAGTTATGCTTGTTGCACGCTATAAATAAATTACAAATGTATGTCTTTGAAGAGAAAGGATTGCAGAATAAAGCAGTCTGTGTTCAATACATACGGTATTTCAGAAATAACGTTTGTATTCTGGAAAATCTGGGACGAAGATAATCGGGAACTGAAAGTGGGCTCATAGTTTGTAACCTAGTTTTACACAACGTTACCTTATCGACGGTCTTCGGCTACCTACCTGGAATACGAATCTCTTGGAGCACCTTGTGTTATTGTAATATATTTGTTAAGCTACGAGTAATGTTTTTTTGGTAGTTTATATATTGATTAGTGACACGTGCAAATTTGATCTTCATCTTCTACTTTCAGGTTCTGAGAAAAGTAGACTTTGCACATGTTGTGCGGATTCAGCATCTTTACTTGTCTTTTACTATTGGTTGATGAAACAAACTAGAATTGAATTGAGTTGAATTGATTGCCCATGCCTTGAACATTATACGCTCTCATACGATAAGACATTATTATTGGTTTGAGTCCACGTCAGTGGCTTCGTATGTAGCATATTTAATGATTAAGTGAGGTCAAAATTAAAAAAAGTGTAAGGATGAAAGTGAAATATGTCTCGGTTAAAAGTAAATCAGTTGTGCACTCAATAAAAATTTTGCAGAATGAATTCATTTTATTTCAAACAACAATAATAAAATAGATCAACAGACGAGCCGTCGTAGTGCAAAGGTATAGGAATCCGACCAATGCATGGATAGGGAGTTAAATCCCGGCTTGTCAACTTAGGATATTATTGAAATGTGAAGGTTTCTACATTGGAATGTGCAAGAGATCGTATAGACTTAGTGTGTAATGTCCAAATGTCCCTACCACGGTGCAGAAAGTACGGTCGCGTACTCATACGTAGATGTATAAGACCCAATCTGCTATGAGTCAGAGAACATACAAACATTCCAACCCATATCTCGATAAACTCTCGGCCGGGGATTAAGTGTACACTAGCAGGGCAGAGCATGCAAAGTCTGATTTCCTGTTTGGGACTACTTATAATAAAAATACAAAAAAATGCCCCTATTCAATACATTGAGCTTTCCTACACAGTCAGAGTCACCTTCTCTGAATCCAAATGGTAATCAACTCATCCGGGTGTCACACAGGTGCTTGCACAACAAACTACGAAATAAAGAAATAAATACAAAGTACAGTCTGTAAAACCCCACGGGTTAAAGGCGGACGTTAAATGTTTATGTACTATTATTTATTTAAAATAGAACAACACAAGAGAATTTCTAATTATTTCAAGTTGGTCAGATCCACCGTTATTATTAATATATACACACTTCACCATCCTTCCGCTTTCAAAGAGCTAATGAATTTTCCTATAGTACATTCGTGAGTCTACTTCAACAAATAAAATGTATTTGGGTACATCATTCGAATGACGGAAGCTATCCATAAAGTTAAAAAGCTGTGAACGCTTTGATCAACCGAATAGGTTACCTTTTTAGATGACAAGGAAGTCGGGGATGTAATGTATTAAGGGGGTGCCATTAATCTTCTCATTTCACATCTCATTTCAAATATGTCCCCAAAATCCAAAATACTTCTTGGTACATTTCAAGTGCTCTCGCATGTCTTCCACCAAATTCAAGATGCAAGGCAATGTGATGTTTTAATAGAATTACAACCGGATGATTCTCTCCCAACATTTCTTGCCTCAACCTTAATAAGTCTTCATACATTTCAATTGCTTGATGATTTTCTTCAAGTGTCTTCATCGATACTCCAAAGATATCATTATATATTTCAATTGCATGTTTATAGTCTCCTTTTTGACTAATGACATGATTACAATGATGATCCGTATCATGTGGAATATCACGCACTTCCATTTTCGTTTGTACGATGTCTGTAGCACTCATAGTCACCACTTGTTTGTGGATCTCAAGTGCTTCCTCAAGGATCTGTCTATCATTTCGAAAATGGTTTCGACGACGTTTGACCTTCCTTGCTGAATTACATTTACGTTTTCTCAAGGTGGAGTCTCGAAATTTTAAAACCTTCTTGTACAGTTCAACAGCATTGTTATATTCGATTCTCCCAAGAATTTTTTCAATTGAGTTTTGATTGAGGACATCTTCCAATATTTTCAATGAATCATTATACAATTCCATGATTAAAAATAATTTGCCCAATTGTGTTTTCAATTTCAAAACAGCGGGGTCACCATCCCCGAGGTAATTGACGAGAACTGGAAGTGTTTCCAAACCAAACGCATGACTGCAACCATACCTCCTTCCCTTCCTGAAACAAACCACGGCTCTCCAAGGTACCATTTTGAATAATTTTATCAAGTGTGAGTATTGGGTACAAAACTTCCATGCTGAAAGTAAATGTTGACGATCTTCTATTTTGAATGATTTTGTATCCAACTGATGACTCATCGCTTTCATGACTTTCCTTAAGATTTTAATGTGATCCCCACGTTTGATTAAATCCAGTCTCGTAACATGTTGAACCAATCTATGGATACCTATTTGTCCATTCCATAGCTTCAACATTGAATATTTATTCAACGCTAAGAGTGCATCTTCAAATTTTCGTTCATCCATCGCAGCCGTCATCTCTCGTTTCATGACTTGAGCCAAAAATTTCAAATCAATGTCTGTTGACATGTAGGAAATCGCATCCAAAATCCTTAGAGCCATTTCACCACACTCTGTCATTTTGATTCTATCCAATGTAATTTTCCACGTAGACATTGTTGTTTTTTCATAGAAGTCAATCCCACTCTCAGGTCGAAAGTCATAGTCCAACATTGCATAAGATTTGATTTTAAATTCTGCGAGGTATTCTTGTGGCCCATATTTCCTCATAATGCCAGCTTCGTTGATGTAAGCTGTTGCCTGTTGTAGAGCCAATGGAAAACAGTGCAAGGCATCTGACAATTCATGGACGTCACTTTCATTTGCAACACATTTCAAATTTCCAATAATAAAGGAATAGGATTCAGTGGGTGAAAACGATTCAAGTTTAATATTCTCAGCAAATGAAATGAAATTAGAGGATCGAGTTGTAATGATTATATAAGGAAAATTAAAGGAAGGAGGAAATGAAAATGACTCAGGCATGAAATTGTACAAGTCTTCATTCCGTCCAGATTTGTATGATTCTGCATTGTCAAATATTATTAGTGTTGGTTTCTTTGACAAACATATGTAGACAGATTCAATGATTTTACGGATTTCAACATCACGTCCATCATTTGGATTTTCAGTATTTAATTTCAATTGTTGTGCTAAGAAACGAAATCCATCGTATAGCATTGAATCCTTTTCAGCTAACATGTGTACAACATTCCTTTGAGGACTTTCAAATTCTTCAGCAAATTTTTTTGCCAGTTCAGTTTTTCCGATTCCACCCAAACCAGAGATTACAATGATTTTTTGATTTCGTCTCATTTCATCGCAAGAGAAAAAATCTTGAATTTTTTGGAGTTCTTTAGTGCGACCGGTGAAGTTAGGTATTAGTGGTGGAACGCAGTGCCACCGGGAGCCCTCAAGACAACCGTCGCACAGACTATATTCTTTCGCAATTTGCGCTAAAATAGTTTGAAATGGTTGCATTTACTGAACTGGAGCTAAAATTCTTTGAAAACTTAGAAAAATTTGAAATATACGTTTTCGTCACGTACCTGCTGACGAGTTGAATTCCAGTTCTTTTAAAATTTGAATCAATCGGTCGATACCAGCATCATCACCATTTTTTGAAATCCATGTATTGAGAGCGAGTGTCAATGAACCATATGTCCCAGACCTGTCAACCGCCACAGTTCTTTTAATATCCTCCAATACGCATCCATGTAATCCAAGTGCACCAAACAACTTATCCTGATTTTGAACCAATTCCGGATTCTGTTTTAGTATGCTCACAATCATGTGAGTCTCACCTTCTGCAACAACTGTAAATTTTAAAATTGGGTTAAACAATTTGGAGTCAAACCAATGGATTTTAGTTAGAATCGTTTACCCATTTTTCTTTCATGGATTTTTGCTAAGTGTGAATAACTCAGATTTGATAATTTGTAAGAAGATTGTTCATGTATTACTGATGAAAAACAACTGACGAACTCTGGAAATTTCCTTCAATGTTATAGAATTCGTATCATATTTGAATGAATGGAAAACTTTACAGAAGGAAGAGTTTCATCCTGTTTGGAAACTTTGTTTATATGAATCATAGTCGTATTTCCTTATATTTCCATACGTTAATGTTGAGTATGGCGAGTTCTCGATCGTCAACGTAACTAATCGTAGGACCACATTGCGACGCAATAATTTTGTCATCGTCGAAATACTGTATAAACCAAATAAACGATTTTTACAGTACTGAGTTCCTCATGTTGATTAACTTTTGGCAAAACCCATTAATTGAATTATTGATGATTCATCTAATATTATGTCCAAGCGTCGTAGAATTTTAAGGTAAATTAAAATGAAATTAATAAGTTCTCGTATAGGAAATTATAACAAGGAAGTACACATTTTATTGTAGAAAGTTTTCCACGGACTACTACGGATTTAGATAAATGACACAGAAGCCAATAGCTGGAAATATGTTGTGGTTGAGTCGAGTGTGTCAACATTATTCAGCTGTGTGAAGTGTAAATCCTTTCTGACTTTTGGTAGGTATTCCACATAATATGCGCAAAATGTCTAATTGTCCCTTAAGGCCTGGTTAATTATATCATACCCCTTAATTATGTTATGGGAAAAACTAGCACCTTTGTTGGTGAGAAGGTACAGAAACCACATAACTAGTACATAGTACAGACCCGAGACTACATAGCATTAGAGTAGAGTTATTACTCAAATTAAAATCCATGGGTTGGCCTGCAGGAAAAAGCAAATTACAAATGCTTACTCCTGAGGTGGCAATTGTAATACGACTGCGTTTCTATGACGATAGTTTGTAAAACATCAAACTGCTGTTATAAACACGAAGATCCTTCATGTTTTCTTATATGCTACGTGTTTTAATATTCCTAGATTTTAGCCAGCATGTACAAGAATATTTGGTCTATATATTTGGTCTTTGTAAATAGTAAGCGTTTTACCGGTTGTGTCCATCCATAAGAGATTACGTATATTACTACTCATCAGTACTAAAGTCTTCATAAATATTAAGAGTTCATAAATACTTAAATGTTCCCAGATACAAAAAACTAAATGTATGGTTCGCGTGGAGTATGAATTGTTGTGTAAATACAGTACTAATTTCACTTCAGGAACTACAGATTTAGTGTACACTCGTGGTCCCGTTAGTCCTTTACGTACGTCCAATCTTGTTCCGGTGATTACTGTAGTTTCATTGGACTAAACGAGTCACTGATACTCGTACAATTTATTAGAAATTGCGTGTTATCTCCGGAAACCTATATAAATTTTAGCATAATGAAATTTCACAAAGAATACTGAAACTACGGAGTTACACGCAAAGTATATCATTGTGTATTCTGACATTGCAGTGCATTTACTAAAGTTATAAACATAGTCTTCTTTGACACATCTTAACATTCACCATTAATGCATTAATTTGATTCTGAGTTAAATTGTAAGATGGGATTCATCAAAGCGGTTTTCAGTTAATTTATTTTGAGTACTTGGATTTCTTATTCATTAACTTCGTCGTCCAAACTGTCTACTCAAGTTGAAGAGTTTTACAAGATCATAAGTTCTTGTGGTACGAGCTTTGTTGGCTACACAGGCAATGGATCTGAAGAACTCACAGAAGAAGAAAATGGCCATATTTCTTTAACCAGACTGCAAGGAACACCAGTTGAATTCATTGGCCATAGAGAGTACGAGACAAAAAGATTGGACAAATGGATTTCAACGGACCAATTAGACTATGAACATAACTTTCCAATTATACGGGTTACGATGTTCGCAAAATGTCACGTAGACATCATAAATGTACCAAGTAATCAGACTGTCTCTAAAATGATTCCACACACTCTTCAGATGAGGGCTATTGACAATTATAAAAGAGACTTGATTGTTTTCGTGACAAGAAATCTCACTCTGACCCACAGACCTAAGTTATTCGATAGACATGTAGTTGGTGTTCCTCCGGTTTACTTTGAAGTGTGTGATCAAGCATATGTGAACCTAATCTGCACAATGTGTGGCGTTGCCGGAGACGTTGAAATTCTGCCAATCACTCGGCTGATTAATAACGTTAATGAGCTCTGGAAGTCCGTACATCAAAATAGGAATGGATTGCCAGTCTTTGATGTCCGTAGTCGGTATATAACGGAAGTTCAACAGGTGTTCTTCATTAAAACTTGCAAGCCATTCCTGCTTTTCCAGGAGTTTCTGGGAGGCTCAGTGGTTCGGTACATACAGTTGTGCGGTAATGGAAATAGCAGATAAATTTAATTTCACATTTGTGAAATCCAACGATCCGGATTACTATAAATACTTCGGTCATCTGCGACTGGGAACTCTTTTGGACATGGAGAGTGTTGAAATGTTTAGAGTTTTCAGGGAAAGCCCAATCACTTTATTCATTCAACCTTACCAACTGATTGTTGTGCTAGATAAGCGTTTTATTAGTGATACAAATATGAAAGCTTTGTTCATCTCCATAGATTTCCATACATGGATCTTTTGCGTCATATTCATCGGGTTAATAAGCATCACGATAGTTTTCTTTAGTATTGAAGGTATGCTATATCCGAATATTTTAGGTTAGATTATATCCGGGTTTACTGTGCAATAATTTGGTAGTATAAAAACACATTCATTTATTACAAATTTTAATCCATTAAAATGTTACGGATTATTATCATTTCATAGAAAACCGTTAATCCGAAAAAAAGTGAAAAAAAACGTTGACTTTTTGTCTTGAAACCAAATGCCTAATCGAAATTAATACTTATAATGTGTAGTTATTGTCCTCCCGATAAAATTATAAAAGTCAAATTTGCAAATATATTCTAAGAATTACATAAAATTTAGAAACCCAAATAATACACAATCATCATTGAATTTGAATACATACAATTTAATTCAATTAACTTCTTGTCATGGGTAAAATTGTTTCATTTTCCCAAGATATATTAAATAATAATATTCTTCGACTTGCGTATCATAAACCCCTACCCTATTTAATTTACACCCTCCTGTGATATTCAAATATAATTTACAAAGTTTTGATACTCGGTTCTAATATTAGTCCTAATTTGTAATCTGCCGTGCAGCCAATAATTATACAGCAAAAGACAATTGAATTAATTAAGCGAAGGATTTTAGAGAACAGTTTTAAAGTGATTTGAATATTCTGTTCAGGTTAATGTTAGTTAAATTATTTATTTGACCAACCTCAAGAATGTATCGAACTTTAATGAAAGGACAACCCCCCAAGTCCGTGAGGAGTAATGGGGAGTTCGGGATTGCCAGAATTCCGTTCCAAGTTTTTATTAGCTCTCCAGCGTTCAAGGCGGGACCCTTGAGTTGTAAAATGGTTTCTGTACCACCAGACTTGGTACTATTATTTGCCAGGAGAGTTATTTTCTGTTAGCAAAAAAACAGTATTAATTAATTAATTTGTATAATTCATTATTTTATTGAGTAGTCAAAAACCTGAATGAGTTTGATGCCCATCCCTCTCGTTTTCTTTCCTGAAGGATTTGTAATCGTCGCGACAAATTGACAAAATTCACCCAAAGCAAATCCAGATTTTGGCAAGATGAGACCAAACTTTTTTCCATTTTTTAATTCTCTGTTTCCAATGATGATTGACTCGTTGAGTCCAATAATTCTAGACAGGTCAAGATGTCCAAGGACATTCATTTTCTTCTCCACTTCAAACCGATTGAATCCATCTGACTTTACTTTTATCAAATATTTGACATAACTATGACCATTCTTGGCTCTAAAACTTGAAGGAATATTCAATGGAAGTTTAAAACTGAATGGTAATCTATAAGATTCTCCAGGTGGCATGTTGGCTGGAAATAAATTGATTAGAAATTAAACCAGTGAATAATTAAATAATTAGTTGATATATTTACTTGTTTCAAGCAACTTAAATTCAGAATCAAAGTATCTGAGGCCACTTCGATAGTACCGAGTTTCTCGGATGCACAATAGACCAGGGATCCCAAAAAAATTTGTGGTTGTCCAATCGTTCTGTCCTTCCCCGAGTAGCTGGAGTGTAAAACCTGGTCAAATAATTAATAATAATGATAATAGTCAATGAATCATCCATTACTTTGTCATTTTCATACTTATCCTTTTCACAGGCAAATCCTTGCGAAAGACGGGATTTCTTCCCGTCTTTAAATGGGTTTGCTTGTGAACAGGTTAACCAACCTTTGACTTTTCTGGAAATTGTTGCTGGGTTTGTAATGATGACATGACCACTCACTACATCCCCTTGTTTGTAAGCTCCATCATTGATTGATGTATTTGTATC
>JAQGCB010002151.1:0-12281 GCA_034698835.1 Protaphorura tricampata | reverse complement strand
GTCACGCTAGGGGGTCGGCTTCCCCGCTCGCATTTTGAAATTTCAGCCGTACCTCGCTCCTGTATTAAATATCCTTGGGGTTGGCCATAATTCTGTTTATTGATAGTTCTTGGGAGTTAAATCGTACGTTTTCGGTCACGCCACATCCTGTCTTATCACTGTAGATCAACTAACATGGAACGCTCGAACGCTTCTCTTCCGTACGGTTTTGCTTAATTGAGTTTAGTTCAGTTCTGTAGTTGCAGTATTCCGCCAGTTAAAGTTCAAATTATTGAGTTAGATTTTGATATAATGAAATGATTGGGTGGACACGTATTGTACTCAGCTAGTTGGGGAGAAACTGTTAAATACATTGTTCTGTATTATAATGTTTTTAACCAGGGTAAGTTCAACTGAAATAATATATTTTACCAAAATACTAAAAAGTAACAAGTATTTAAACTCGCGCAAAACAAATGATTTTTAAGTGCCAATTTTAATACGGAATAATACTACACCCATTGAAATCAATTTGGTTAGGTTACTGAACTGTTTGTGAAATGTGGAATCGAACATGGGAACATTTGGTTTTGTGAATTACGATTTGGGTTTTCCGATTTTCTAGGCTATTGATAACAGAGAATTCCCTCCCAGGTTTTCCAAAAACGTGATGGTTGATGGATGTTCTTGTATTGCGATTGAGTAAGTAACGATAGAGTAATGCCGGACGGAGGTCACATGTACCACTATTACAAGCTCATTAAACTATACCTTCAATTGTAGAACTCATTAGGTCGCAGTCGCACGTGTGCGTCAGTACTCAACAGCAACGGTCAACAATTAAGACATTTATTCTCCCGAAGTTATCGCTCTGTTATCTGGAAAATGTATCGTTGATCAGAATTCAGGAATAAAGTACATTTGTCGAGTATTCATGAATCATTTAGTGATACGTATATTGACATAGTTTATCTTTTCATGCGTTATCTGTATCATTCACTTCATAGGGCCTATTGTCCATTGTCGGACGGAATTACACATTAGTAATTAGCACTCGCGAATGAATCAATATGAGTTTTTTATATTGTTGTGTGGGTTGGGGGTTGGGCTAAAGTGGTAAATGACTTTATTCACTTCAATTTGAATACCATAAACGAAATGTCTTTTTGAATATTATTAATTCTTATTAGAAATAAGCAAATTACCCATTAAAAAATTACACCCCCTTAATTTCCCCATAATTAGTTCATATATAATTAATTCTCAAAAACCTTTTGTAATTTTCTAATTTCTGCAAAAAAAACAAAAAAAAAACAACGAATACAACCTTTAAAATGAGTTAATACTCGCCGTACTACGATTCGATATTTTCGGACGATGACGGAGCTATTATATTACGAATATCATCTAGAGTAACGTCATTCTTGTGAAACTCTAATTTGTATCCATCCATGGAGGGAAGACATGGTGGTGTGACACCTAATGGAGACTTCATCATATTGTTTTAGAAAATGTTGCACTTGATTGTTAATAAAAAACTTCGAACTTTGGACAGACAACTTTCCAAGTACAGAATTTGATTTCATTGAACCTCCTCATTTATATCGTTCCCTATATTTTTCTATTTAATGTGTAGCTCAGTACGAAACTGCTGATTTCTACACAAATAATTTGTGACTATTTGCAATCTAAATACGCCGGTGCTCTAAGAAAGAAGGTCAATTCACTAGCCAGCAGCCCAATTCAACTTATTCGATGATTGTAAACTATATTATGGCAAAAATATTCACTCCGCCAGAAACATTAATTAACATGACAATGACAACATTCAACATTGACAACGACATTTAGTGAAAAATAAAGTTTTACGAATATTTCAGCCAATTCGGCAATGTTCTACTACTTTTTTTTAATTGGATACTATAAACTATACGAACAAACCAAGTTGAATTGTTGCGAATATTCATTAATAGTAATACACATAACAGATGACATTATGCCGTACTCTATTTCCAATGTATTATTGGCAATATGGACCAAATTCAATTCAATTCAATTTATTCAGTGACAACATCCCAATACATAGGTCATTACGTTGTATGATTAGACTTAAATTAGAACCATTGGTTAGCATTAGTTAGTATTAGAAGACTTAGCGCAGCAGTCACAGAGAAAAAATAAATAAATCATGCATTACGTTAATCAATCATTGACTAACTTAAACTTAACTATAAATTGTTATTAATTTATATAAAACTTACTTTTTGACGGCGAAACGCTAATGCCAATCCACTCGTCAGAACACTAACACAGTAAATAACAACACTAATTAATTACACAATTACAGTAGGGTTCGCAAAAAGTTTTATCTCGGTATCGAATCGACCTTGTGTTGTGACTTCTCTGACCTAAAACTTTAGCAAAAGTCAGCAGTTCGTGAACGTAAACTATTCGCGGGTACTTGTATGAGACCAAAATAGATTAGATGCACAAGAATTATTTCACTCATTGGTTTTCCGAGTCCTAAACAAGTTGTGTACAATTTTATGTAAATTGAAGTGTTTTGAAACAAGTAAGTATTCAATTGTCTTCAACAGGTGGGTGAATGCCGGGTGGATATTCTGGATGTTTTTTTCTTCTCTACTTTCTTGGATGTCAATTTGACTATTTAATAATTGAATTTTCGATTATTTTCTTGGATTATCTATAGACGCGATTGTTCTGCTGTATCTTTCTGTATTCTATGTAATATCTACAATCGGCACTACTGATCAGAATTCTCTATTGGTTTATTTCCCGTTCCGTACGTACGTCTAATAATTCGGGTCACCTAAATCTCAACATCTGGAAGAGTAAATGTATTCGGTTCGGTGCGGTAGAGTAGAGCGCACAACCTAACCACCCGGACATTTGTACAAGGTGGCCCAAAACTAATCCGTAGCCCAGGTTTCGCCTATTTCAAAACGGAATTGAGATTTGAGACTTTCGTTTTAGTGTAGAATTTTAATGTAGAATATTTTGAGTTATCATCATACACATTTTCGGAAAAGAAGTAACGCATAGGAATTGGAACAATTCGATCCTCAGGTTCTCAGTAGTCGATCCCTCTAAAAACTCACATTAAACTTCCTATAGCGAATTTATAGCTAATTTCCTGCCAGATGTATGTATATGTTCGCCACGAAAGGACGACGACGATTTTGGACTACCCTGTAAATATCCGAATGGAATTATTGATCTTGTCGCACACAGCAGCAGGCTGCTCTCTGGCCGCCTTGCGCGAGTCGTTCGTTCCATGAAAAGGCATTTGTTTGTAGACGATGATGGTCATAGACAAAAAACTATCTCCAGGCAATTCTAATACCAGATGATCCTTGAAGAAATGAAAGGAACTCCATCATTAAATTCATCTAACCATGGAAAAAATACTACCAGGAATTTCATTTCGAGCGTGCAATGCAATGTGCCGAATACATATGCCTTCTTATTCCATACGGGGATGGACGTGTCATGTTTGATGGAATTCCTGCTACCTATATATTCGTCCATACAGGAGAACCCTCCATGAATCAATGTAATTGTAATGATCTTTACTGAACTTGAACGTTGAACTCCCGGCGTGGAGTATAATAATTTCTGATTTCCTAAGCTGATACGTCCGGTAGTAATAATTCGATGAATTGAGCATCGGTTCAAGGAAACAAACATTAGGTGGGAATAAAAAATTGTTCTATCTATTTGATTTTATGCTAATTGCAATTTCCTTTACCTAAAGGGCTGGCTCCGTTGGACTCGCTGAGTTCCCATTATACACCTGGGTACCATTCCAAATGCATTTAATACTACCCCGCGGTTTATATACAACGGGACCGATTCTTGGAAAATCCTGCATGAACTTAATGCGAAAGATATATGATAATATGATTCGAAATCAACGAGAGAATTTATGGCAAAAATATTTTATATTATACGAAAAATAGAATTTTACACTAAAATGGCATGTATTATAATTATTCGGTCTCATCCTCTGCAATTTCGGCTTGATTTAGATATGTCAGCCTACGCGGTGGGGCCACGGACGCGTGGCTATGGCTTCTAAATGCTTTGACAAGGTTAGGAATAGGATTTAGTTCGTCGGTAATCGAGGGTCGACGCTCCTCTTGGTTCGTCCACGTCGAATCAGGTTCATTTCTGACAATGGCGAGGACAACTTCATGTTCAATGGTATCCTGGTCTGGTAAACCAGGGCGTGGTCGTCTTCGGAATCGATACCCAATATACAAATAGCGCACTAATATTGAGAAAAGTGTTGCCAGTAAGCCAAACGTGTTTAGGACGTACATTCTAGAATCCTTTACATCTCTGGAGAACCAATGAAGTTTGATTTTAGAAAATATCATTATGTCGCTGCAGTAGTGTGGCGGAATATTTATTATGGTCAAGAATTTTAGCCGACCCAACTAAACTTACCGGCGTATAGCAAGAGCCCTTGAACCTGCGGTCATTATTCCGGAAACAGTGGCTGCCAAACTGAGGACGAACAGCATTTGACCTCCAATTGTGTGCCAATATTTTAGACTCGCGTGCACAACTTCGTTGAAAAATAGCCAATTCCCTGTAACTAGCTGAAGATACCGAATATAGGACTATTCTGCATTCGAGTTTATAGGTATTCATAAATTAAAATCATACTATCGACTAACCTCAAAAAATAATAAACCAAAAATAGTCACACCCATCCAGCTGTGAAGACTGTACAAATGATTATTTCCATAAATATGGTGGGAATCATATGACACTTTAATCCCAAAAGACGCCATCAGAACGACCACAGTTGAGATCCCTGTGTGAATCACTGCCAACTTCCGGTGGGAATGATTAGGGAAAGCACGAAAAAGCAGAATGGCTGTAATATAATGAAAATAAATATAGCGAATCATAATGATGTTTTGTATAAAACAACACAAGGGATCGATCACGTTAAAAAATCGTTAGCAGTTTGAATAGGACAAATTATATGACAATTTCCCCTGGGAAATAACGTTTCTCACTTGGAAGTTGGAAAATTGTTTACCGTAGGCGCCTAGAACGACACAACCAAGGTGTGTACAAACCAAATGGACATTGTAATCTGAAGGTTGAGCCGAATCAGGATGCCATTGGAAGTTTCCTAACCATTCTGAAAGAATGTAGAGAATGATGGCAAATTGGAGTGCTCCAAGGATATTAATTACAAAAAAACACAGTCTAAAATGAAGTCTATCATTGTCATAATCTCTGGCTAAAATATCTTGAAGAGAATCTTCATCCGAGTCCGAAACTTGAATTGAAATGGCTTCAGCTGTAAGAGTCAACAATGAAATTGTACCTCTTCACACACACCCATACACTTCCTTTCTTTTTCTTTATAAAATCTGATATCTTCAGAGAATATTAACAGTTAACAATTTTAATAAAGTTGCTCACTGGAGGATTCTTCGGATTGGTCAACTACATCGATCGTTCTGGTTGAAGGTGATGCAGAAAGTCCATCTTTTTGTGGATTAAATAGTTCATCCATTGTAGTGCTCTCAATCTGTTGTGAACCGGAAATATCGAGAATTGCTTGAAAAACCGAACTGAGCCTATTATCGAAATTCCATCCATTCAAAGTCCAAACAAACAAAGCAGTAAGTAACTCCGTGTTAGTCTCCGTGCAAACGATATGATTTCATAATCAATTTTTATATTGAGAAAGCATTTGAGAAATTGCAGAAGAATCTACTGAGATGAGAAGTCTTATTTTTATATCTAAGATAGGGTAAGTGATTTACTTGAATTGTCATATCGATCGATAGTCAAACATTAATTAAATCTCGACATTGATGTTCTCTAGTTAAATAAAAAGAAGTGAATTTGTTAAAGAGATACGATGTAAACAATTTCTCTACAGTTTATTAGTGGGAGGGTGAATACAAAACAAATGGTAATGGAACCAAAGTTAAATAGAACCAACAGTATCTTGTTTCTTGAACAAAAGTGATTTTTGTATCATAGTTTTGGATGAGTCTTTAGATAATTCTTCACAATTCGACGAATTATTGAATATACATGTCCAATTTGGTCTTGCTTTCCTCTCGTAGCGTTGAGTAAATATCATTAAAAAAATAATGAGGTAGAATGTAATCATTAGAGAACTCATCACATTCAAATATGTTTTTCTACTTGAAGACTTGTTAGTTGAGTTGGAACTAAACACGATGCAAATAGAAACAAAAATATAATTAAGCTTTCAATAGAATTGCATGAATACTACGGAAAGGAATAGTTCGTCGCAGTTTATATAAGAAAATACGTAATGTATCGATGAAGGTTGTGTCAGTGTATGCGAATCGGTAGTTGCTTGTCAATATTTTCATTTAGCGAAACTGTCAGAGTTCTCTAAAACCAAACAACCCACACTACCTTCTTTTCATTACGTGTACGTCTAACACTTTTGAAATTAAAATCTTACCCAGATGTCAAACAAATCATGCGGTCCATTCCAGTGACAAGGGTCGCTGAACTCAGTATAAGAACTCCGTATCCGATTTTTCTATGAACTCTCTGATATCCAGAATTTATCCTAAGATTTGCATCACTGTAGCAGAAAAAAACACAACCAGTTCCCATCTGTCATGAGAGAGAATTAGATTTCGTATATAATTTTGGAAACAAACGAACCATTCACAAGGAAAAAATAAAGTTTATAAGAATTCCACTTTTTAATTGCATGTAAATACCTCTATAGTAAATAACAGGACAACCACAATCCCAACCCAGCTGTGAATCGTGGAAAAATCCTCCAGGAAGAAAATTTCAAAATTGTCAAAGGATTTCATGAGACCAAATAAAAGGAAAATTGATGCAAAGCCAAAAATGAACCCATGAATCCATTTAATAACCCACATAGGTGGTTCAGGGAGAACACGGTACATCAAAATCCCTGTATAAATGTTTAAGAAATATATCGTAGAGAAATTAGGTAAAGGAAGTAAGTGTCCTTCTTGACTGACCAAGAGAATTTCTATAACTTCAAGGTTTACCGTACCGTACGCCGAGAAAAAGCAAGTCGAAAGTGACATGAAGATAGCGTGAATACTGTAAAGTCCTAGGGTCCCCCCGTTTTCCGAAGAGGCTGGACGACTAATATCTTCCCAATAGGATGAAGAAATGATAATAAGAACGATGATAACAATACTAATGATCACAGAAAGTCCAAGGATTAGCAGAAATTCACGTCTCACTGCGTCGTACCGCCTTAAGTTCATCCCTTCCGAACTGACCAAGAGATCATCAAACTTATTTTCTAAATTATTTGTAACTGTCTCCCCTTGACTTTCTACAAATAGAGTTAAAAATATTTTCAGGCAATGTAAAAATACACAATCGTATTTTAGTCCCCACTTACGCTCACTATCCAAGTTGACATTTTGCTCCGAGTTTTCGTAAACGTTATTAGAATTGGAAAAGTTTTGGCTTTGAGGGGTTCGATCTCCAACTCCTGTTTGGGAAGTGATTCTAGATAAATTACTATATTCCATTTTATTGGCGGACCCCCAGCCAATTTTTCTTATGAAAGCATTCACCAGTCCACCATCCGCTTGGGCTCAAAACTTTGTGAAAACATATTCGCCCCGTTGTCCAACCAACTTAAGATCCAGTGGCCAAGAACAAACGCAGTACAAGAAGATTATTTATTTTGAAAGAATGTAGGCAACTTATATGGGCAGAGAATCTGTATGAGCATAACACTATTGACTGCATGAGGTAAATGTCTGATGTACTAATACAACCAGTTGAACAACGAATCTAGTCAATCCTAATCCTAAGAAACCAGTTCTAATTTCTAAAAGTTCTAATTTCAATGCCACTGAAAATTTGAGAAACAATTAGTAGATAGCTAGTTGATTGGTTTTATTTGACTCAGAATTTCAGACAGAGAATTGTAAGGCAAACTGTCAGGAGAAAGTGGGTTAACTTTCACCGCTTTCTGTACGCCCATTTCTGCAATTGGAATTAACGCGGGATCAATAAAGTCAAAAGAACATTCACGAGTGTTTTATTACACAATTCGATTGTTTAATAAGAGCCAAACGGCCTAAATAATAGACAAATCAAGTGCCCCCTGAATGAACATAGAAAATGAATAAATGGATTATCACATTAACACCCACACTGACTTTTCAAAATAACAAAGGAAAGTCGATACATATAATGGAATATCATGATAACAATTCCCAAATCATTTAAGGAACATTAATGTGATATCGAAAAAGCGGGCGTTCTTTCTTCTTCCAGTACAGAAAGCCAAGAAATTTGAATTTCTTTTCAGAACACGATGAAGTTACCTACTACTACATTCAAGAAGGTTAAAAGTCATCTGCAAAATTTAGCCGACCAGACTTCTAACGCCTTCCAACACAAAATAACCATGTGATCCAAGACATATAAAACATGTGAAGCAAAGTGCACATTGGTAGAGGTTGAGGAAGAGTCGTGCTAGAACTCATCATTAAAAAGACATGCCAGATCCTCATTAGTTTCAATGGGAAAGAAGTACTCGTCAATATCTTTCTGCCTTTTCACATTCACATCCGCTAGTTGAATGAGAGCCTCAGCACCTGCTTCCCGGAAATTGTCTTTACTCAGTCCAGCTTTACTTAGAACATCTAGTTTGTCAGCCACCATAGGCCATATAACATCATCAGATGTTCCTTTTGCCAATAAATATTGAACCAGTACACTATCTTCTTGTCCAATCCTATGAGCACGATCTTCTGCTTGGGTTAAGATCTGGGGAATGAAAAAAAATGAGTTGTAAAATTTGAAGTTTATTTCTATCGAAATGACACGTGCGGTGAAACATTAATTAGTCGTTCGTTATTACAGATCGCTGTTGTGTGGGTAAAACTCTTGGGCCATTTTAGGCATGACCTCAAGTCGACGATTTATCGACCGACCCTTGATTTCCGAAAAGTTCTTAAGATACGGTCAATACAAATCCCGTACTCACGACTCACACACACACTCCACAAACTATTCTTTCTTAACCGGGAGTTAAGAAAACTAAGTTATAAGAAACAACTATCAAAGGAAATCAAATTAAGATGAAAAGAACGGGCTCTCAACCGAACCAGTGGAGTTCCAAAAAAAACTAGGAGAATAACTACTGCACATACATAATATAAGCAGTTGTGAAGGAGGCGTAGATTTCACCCAGTGAAAGTCTCAAACTTTCTTGCCATCAACATTATCACCCTTAGATAGACAAAATTCCATTAGTGAGTTTAAAAAATTCACAATACATGTAATACGAGCGGATCTTGCTGAGGTGATATAAAAAAAACGTGCCCGATACCATGGTTTGTAGTTAAGATACACGTATAGTGTCTTTGAACAGTTTTAGGAAAGGATGGGCTCGCCACTAGTACTTATTAAGCTGGAAGTATATAAAAGATAATAATTTTCTCTACGCTTTGGTAAAATCCCACACGGTCGAAGAGATATTCCAGAATTCAGAAAATAATCCGTGTTATTCGTTTCTTTATTGAGACGGCCCTACGTTCTCAATTTAAACTGAATTTTGAAATCCATTCTATTGTGTGCTTGTCTACAATAATACGGTTCAAGCCTCGCTAAACATTGACGGAATATACACCATATTCTGCAGTAAAGAGATAAAATGATGAAAGAAATGAGCAGCTCAAATTTCTACATTACACTGCACACTAACTTGACTTACCCCTGGGTTCCAAAAGAGTTCCGCAAAAACCACCAAATTAGCAGACGTTAGAGTTATCCCAGCATTAGCTGCACATATTGATAGAACGGCTACCCTCACGTCAGGTTTGTATTGAAAATAGTCACAAAGTTTCTTTCTCTCTTCTGAAGGTGTTTCTCCATCAATCCGAATGTATCTAGAATTCATTCCGCGTTAAAAATAAATGTTCAGTGTTCCACTTCTCCATTAATACGTACGCGTACGTATAAAATTATTAAAATTTCTGCAGGACTTTTCACTGACTTTCACTTTCTGTACGCTCATGCAAAACTTTGACAAGAAACCAGAAGAAATTCGTACGCACTATATTAATCATTTACGTTTTCAATTTCAACTGTTAACTCATAAAATGATGTGGAGAATAACTCGAGAGCGGTTTAGTTTCGAGAATTTTTGAGTTGGTGTAACTGCACCATAAGAAAGTTAAAAAATCTGCCAAGGGCTAACAAAAATTAAGTTCGTGAATTTTAATAGAATGGTGAGTGTATGCTTAACTATGTAGCTCAATTAGCTACAACTATCTAATTTTAAGCTAACTAAAATCAAATAAAAACACAGGCCGCATTAAAATTTGTTTCATAAAAAATCATACGACTTGGAACAATAATTTCCGCCAAGCAAAGAAAAGATTTTTCATAATTCTAAAGAACAATTGGTGCTACAAATCTCAAGCACCTGCCGCGTGTCTCTAGACCAGAGTAGAGTAAGCTGTAGGTCTATATTTAAATATGAAAGTTCTATTTTGAGCCTCGCACTTTCACTCTGGTCTTTCATTCATTCAGTTTCCTCGGAAATGGGACGTGCGTAGGTAGACGACTCACAGTAACTACGTACGCACACACGCACACGCACACGTACGCACTCTCACACTTTCCCAACATCCAAAATCTAGGTCACTCATCCTGCTTCACCAAAAATAGAAAGCCTGTGAGGAAAAAAAAGACTCGAATTGTGAATAACTGGTAGCGTGGAACTATGGTGAGTGATACGCACGCACCCGTGAGCCGTAGTTTGGGTTGACAAGGAACACTGCTCAGATGTAAATAAAAAATCATCATTAAGTTATTAATTTCAGTATGTCCGAGTGGAAACCGAGTATGACGAAATTACAAAAAGCCTAAGGGTGAAAAATTGACTAGCAAAATAAAATTCCTCTAAACTAAAATAACCATGAGGATTATTATTGAACCAGATTTCTTTTTTTTTTCACATCCAAATAGTGTTCCCTGTCAACTCAATGCCTGCCAAATCGGACGTACACATGTCTGTCTACTCTAACCCATACTCACTCGAGTAATTCTAGTACTAGAAACTAACCCAGTTCCATTTTCCTTTTTTTCTTCTTATAATAACCCAGATACATTTCTAGAAAAGGATTTGGGAATTTGGGATTGCCGAGCAAGCATACATATTTTTCTACACGTATCACACTTTTGCCTATGTACATGCATACATGGAATGATGTCTTTGGAAAGGTTCTCTCTCCACTTAACTAAACAAAGAAGAGACGAAGGGGATGGGAGAAAGCCGAACTGAAATGATTTCTTCATCCATTCATTTCAAAAATAGATTTATTTGTGAGAGAAAGTCTCACGTTCACACTACACTAAAAATAGCTTATCCCGTATACGTACTCGTACTCAGTACTCACTCTTAACTCCTAGTCTTTATGTACTCTTCCTTTCTTCGATTTCGAACCAACTTTTTTTTTTATTCTTCACATTTGCCTTGCCTTTTACCACCTATATAGGATTTGGTTGGGTGCAGTGCGGTGCGGTGGGATGGATTGGATGTGAGGAAGGAAAAGTTGTTATTTACGCTCTGTTCTCCTTAGCTCGAATCGCTTAGACTTTCTACTTTATTTAACTCAAAGTCAACCCCATTTCTCTGTTACTGTACGTTGTACTACTTCTTCACTATAGTCTTTACAAATACTCCAACATTTTCATGGTTAGACCGAGTGGAAACTTTCTGTTTAACTTCTGTTTAGTTTTTGATTCTCACTCTCTCCAACTGAATACTCGAAATTGAGACGTAGAGTTAGTTCACTACAACCGACCCAATTCCCATCCAAAAAACAAAATCATTTTGTGAAAAACAAAATGTAAAGGACCAAACTCTCCCCTAAAAGTATTTTATGTTTATATTTACTTCTTGTCGTGAATTCACTCACTCATGAGTAACAAGCCTTGAAAGCTTTTCGTGGACGTCTCGTCTATCGTCCCTAGAGGGAAAATGACCAAAACTAAACTTCTCAAGATCTATTTTGTTCACTGAAGTCGTTTTAGGTTTTACTTTTACTTATTATTTCAAATGCTAATCTTAAATATACAGTAGTGAATTCTTCCAACTCATCCTTCTCAAAATCAAGGCACGACATTTGTCATTTAAAATGTGAGCCTATCTCATCTAGCGTTAAACATTACTAGCAGTTAACACGGCCTGCGGCCGTGTGTTTTAAGCCCGTCCTACGTTCAAATCTCGAGTTTTGAACGTAGAA
>JAQGCB010002150.1:0-12286 GCA_034698835.1 Protaphorura tricampata | reverse complement strand
CAATTTGCTGATTTTCAATCAGCAAATTGACCACCTCTTTTTGCGACAGACGGTATGAAGATTACAATGAGACTGATTGTGAGTGAAGATTCATTTGGAACGGTGGGTTCGACGGCTCCAACCACAAAACCAGACGTTCTCTCAATCATTTGCCCCAAGAAATAGCTTCCGGAACATCCAGGACTTGCCAATGCCCTATAGTGATTCAGTTTAAAAAATTAAGCTACATTTTTAATATTAAACCATGTACAGTTTCAAAAATTCAAGATATATTTGATTGAATTATTTTAATTGTTAGAAAGTGATTCCTACAGCGGTTTGGAAAATGTTCCTTGTGGTGAGCGTGTGACGTCAAATTTCTTACAGTTTTCATCATTTGGCCATGGGGAGTAACTCTGTAGTTCAGTGCACTATACAATCATCAATCATTCAGTTTAAACAAAGCAAAAAATTTTAAGAAATTATTCTCGGTGTCGTAATAATAATAATAGTAAAATACATACACATATATATATGAGGAGACTCTCACCTCATATGAATTTGTCTTCATCCTTTTCGTGTAACAAAATTGTTCTTCACGAAAACCAAGGGATTCTTTTATCTCGTTGATCGTAAAGACGAGGAAAATCCATTGCAACCACATTTTTCGTGGTAGCGCTCGCTCGTACGAACCAATAAATGTACGGACGGACGTACGTACTCTTTATATTACTCAATCCACTCATAGTAACTATACTGTAAATACTAAAATATTCAATTTTGGTTATTAACATAGACGTACACCAAACAAATTATATACTTGTCTGGAAATAATCATTTTAGTTTTGTCAATGCAATTAGTTATGCGTAAAGTCTATTTTTTTATGTTTTGCACCTGCTAAGAGCAGGTGCAAATTACACGCACAGGTGAAAATATGAATAGGCATTCAAATTTGGAAGGTTCATGGCTAAGTTGGTAAAATAAATAATTTAATAATAGTTGCGTTAACAACCGTAGAGAAAATGTGGACATTATTCCAAGTCATGTCACACAGATGGCAATTATGGCATGGGGTAGTTAAGTGAGACTGCGATACAAACATACGTAAGTGGCCTAAAAGTAATGCTGGTTTATTTTGGCCTGCATAAAATTTAAAGTAATTCTCTGTTACTTTTGAGCCATTCTGTATAACAGGCTTTTGGTGAAGGTTGAATGGATGAGTGAAGGAATTGGGTAATCACTGAATTAATCAACAATATTTGCTGAGAGGGAGCGATGGCGTGCCGGAATTTTGAAATTTTCCAATTTGGGCGTGGAATTGAGTAATTCAGATATGTATACTCAACTTTATTCTTCTCGAAAAAATTGTATAATCGTGTTCCCAAAGAGTGGGTAGAAACTCCTTGGACCACTCCATCTGTTGTACCCTTGTACCGAAGGGTCCGAGTCTAAATCTTGCGAATGGTACACCCATAGAGTTAGGAATTTTCGATGTTTTTTTCGGCTTTTCGGAATAGCCGAAAAAAAACAATCTATGGTTCGTAACTCTATGGGTACACCACATTCATTCGAACGAAAAACTTCAAACTTCTCAACCGTATTTGTTTTCGTGGAATTATTCCCACAAATGTTGATTTTGAAACCGTTGTGAGTGGATTGAATTGTTTGTCGCAAAAAGAGGTAGCTTTCGTGACTTTTACTTTCACTCACAGGCTGGTAAATAGCCACGCCACGGGTAACTTTAGACAACAAAGTGCTGGTAGTCCAAGGTTTATGAAGTCGCACTCTGCTACGGACTTAATCCCTTGAGCATTATTTTTTATGGAACACCATGTAAGAAGTGCTCTCTACGTTGTAATCCAATCTGATCCTTCAACGTTGATTCCAATTCGTGTTTGTTTCCTTTCCAAGTACTTGAGACGTTTGGGCATTATTTTTTGGCGGACCAATTTGTTCAACTGTGTATTTGCTGACCACACTAGTGTTGTTTCAGTTCCTTTCAGTTCCAGTGAGTTCCAGTTCCGACTGTAAATGGTTTCAGTTTAGTTATAGTTAGTTCCTAACTCGGAATATATTTAGTTCCAGTTTAGTTCTAGTACCTACAAAATTGCAGTTCCAGTTCCAAGAATTCCAGTCCTAATTAGTTCCTATTTAGTTTTCCTATTCCTTTCGTCTTGTCTTGTCAACCTAGCAAGCTGTCACACTCGGGTGTTGACAACAGTTGGCCTAGTTTGAATTGGATTCTTTCGGACAAGATATGTTGGATATAATTTAAATTTCATCTCATCTCATGCCCTATGCATCACAAAAAAAAATCTGTTTTGTAATTACATGTTCATTTCTTGTTAATTCTGGTTGAGGTATTTCGTAAATATACTCCAGTCCGCCAAGGGGATGAAAATCCGCAAAAAAAAATCCTTGAAGATTCGGCGAACAAGATATCATGAGAGAATGAATGATCGTAATTTTATTCGGACCCTTGCGAATTGATCAACCGGCAATGGAAATGTATGTGATTTGAGGCAAACCACCGAAAATAATTCTATCTGACACTCCCAGACTATAATCTTTCCTTTCCTCATTTCCAAGGAAAACAAGCTGAGTGAGAAATGTGTGTGTGTCTTTCGCCTGACCACCAGTGTTAAGCTCAAACCCTGCCATGTCGTAACTCACAAAGTACCAATAAACATTGTGCCGTAATGTGGCGCAATCTGACACAAAAATCCTGAGTTGATGTTCATGTTGATGGCGGGAATAAAATATTTTATGGCTCACTGTTATACTAAATCTAAAAGACGAACACGAGAACAAGATTGAAACTCCTGTCTTTTTTTGTAATTGAAATCAAACTGAAGCGTTCAAATTTTAATTAAATCGAAAAGACTGAATTCTATTTTTCGCTACTTTTCCTAACCCTTTATTAAGTGAACGACCCTACAATTGCTTTATCTACTTAAACTTTCTATGGGGAAAGTTAGAGCAAGTGAATTCCACCCATGACATCTCAGCTAGTTTGGGGGAAAGTTTGAAAAGAAAACTCATTTTCAGTTTTGAGAAAATAGAAATGTTGTCGAAATATTTGGGGTAAACTGTGAAAATTCTAACAGAATTTTATTAGATATTTGCAAATTATAAACTTTTTCGGATAAATTGGAGGTATTTGTGAACAAGATCGAGATATTTTATTAGAGAAGTCCATTTTCTATTGTACACTCTGTACCTGTACCTCAATATATGCTTTCAGTATAGTATGACTCTCTCTTAACGAATCTCTCTTTCAATCCTCATCTTCATGATCATTTCATTTCAACGTTCAAGTTTCAATTTGGGCAAAAAATTGAGTTACACTCTAACGTTGGACTGGACAGTGGACGAACACAATCTAATGGAATCCTGACCTAAAAGCCCATGCAATTCAACCCATCCTTCGCTTCACCGAATTTCGAGTTCTCCAAAAATATCTTCAAAGGAAACATGGGACTTTAGACGCGAATCTTGTCCCACAATTGATTCTGCTCTATTTCCTTGATCCTCTCAAAGGAAAAAGACATGACACAATTATTTGTGTCATCTCTTCGGGTCATTCTACAGACAGAAATCCCACTTGCAAGATCTTCAGGAAACGTACCCCTAGTAGTAAGAACAAGGTTCATGAGAAATCACGATATTCGTAAGGAATTTTCTAGAAAAACAAAAGAATGATTATCCAATAGATTTTTATATAGAGTGCGTAGGATAAGACAATGTCAATATTATTCAAAGGCAAAAAGTAAATAAAAGCCCAAGCTTTTGCATAATAGGTTTTTGTATCCATTTCTTCGCTTCAGGATGTAACTTGATCCGTTCTTCCTCTAGTTTCTTTTATCACTCAATTGAATCCTAATCTTCACCCGGGAATGGGAAAACATCCAAACTCAATTGTTGGTTTTCTTTATAGCCTTCAACCGCTATTGAAAAATAAAGTTCACCAAGTAAAGAAAATGTTCAGTGTCGTCGCGACTCGCGATCAAGCAAGCCATAACGCATCTAGAACATTCTATTTCACTTTGGACCATTTCATTCGAGTGCTCTCTCCGTTCCTTGTTTTCCTTTTTTCTAGGTACGAGGTCTAGAGTGCTCCTAAGAATTCTAGACGCATTCTAGCGAAAGCAAAGTATCGCCACGGTTCTCCGTAGTATTTCTTGTCATAGAGGCGAAAACCCATGTGAGTGTAGAATACTCTAATGTTATCATGTTTACCCAGAGAGATCGCGGAGTGTATTGCCAAGATTGAGTCTGATATTGTATAATGTGGTTAAAACTGAACGTACTTGACTGAAGTGAAAATGGAATGTATATTATTTGGATCTCCTGTGAATGTTAACCGCATTGGTAAAATTAAAGTGAATGGTGTAAATTGAGTCAAAGGAATGTATACAAATATTATGGTGTACACTTGACAATATCTTAACATTTAAGAACCATATCTCTACTATGACACGAAATTGTTTCGGGCAATTGCCACCTTTGTTTACTTTAAGACAAATAATTTCGCCAGAAAATATGATAACTTGAGTGAAAGGGCCTGTGTTTCCTCACCTTTACTATAGGTCGTGTTTGTGGGGTTCTGCAGGTAAAGAGAATTTGAAATCAGTAATCGTGACACAGGAACTAAGGTCTGAGATGGAATCACTGTCTTATGCTCAATTTAAATGGTATTGTAATCAAATGATGTTGGAAAATGTTGATCGTGTATAATTTACTAGTCTTTTATTTGTTTGTCACTTCTGCTGTTTAATTGTTATACATTGGTTCTAATTTTTAGTTAATCATACAACGTAATGACCTTATGTATTGGGTTGTTGTGACTGAATAAATTGAATTGAATTGTATTGAATACAAGAATTCCAATGTCGAATATCATTGAAAGCAAGATATGTTGACATTTCCTTATATATATACATATATCTCCTAAGAGGAAACAAGATCTTGATTCAAAGCGTATATTTTATTTTGACCTAAGCAAATGGTGCAAATATTTGGGTGGGACCCTGGAATGGAAGTAACAGACGTTCGTTCTGGTTCCGTGTAGTCTTTTGTTTGTACCTGCTGCCCGGGGCTGCAGAACGTGAAATGAAAGAAAAGTGAAAGCCAGCTTGTTCTCTTCTGCTCTCGAATTCTCCAGAAAAAGATGCAGGGAGTCGAATCTGGAGTGGATGCTGGAGCTCAGTTCCTCCGTGTAACTCTGGAGACGAGAGCAACAGGATTTCATCTCATTTCACTTTGAATCGGCTCCAGGGCCATGTCTCTCCTCTCAACAGTTTTAGCTCTGGATTTTTTGGAACTGGAGAAGAACTTCCAACTCTCGTCGACTCTCGTGAAAAGTGAATGATGAATTGTGTTGAAGGAATATCAATCAAAATGAAGGAGACGTGGAAGTCCAGTCCAAGTGCCTCATTCTCATTCAATCTGAATTCTACAGATTAGTCAGGATTAATGCAGCGTGAGTGAACGTGAATATTAAATGTGAATACGACGTTATGTGAATGTTAAATAGAGGAAAAGGAAACTGGAAAAGTGACCCATATCAGTCACTAACTCATCGCTCACGGAGAATGTGTTGCTCAATCAGAGCAGCCGTATTTTTCTTGGCTAGTCTCCACATTGTAAGTCATTTTCCGTGAGCGTTATTGTTATATTGGTATTATTACATTGTAAGTTAATTCCTACGAACTATTTTCTACCTGCTGATAATTCGATAAGATTAATGGCTTCGACATTTGTTCGCCGGAATGTCGACATGTCAAAATTTATACTACCTATCGAAATACCTTTAATGTCCAGAAAGTATGGTGTCAGATAAATATGGCATCAAACATTTTTTTTCTCCAAGGATAATATGGTGTCGATATTTTGCGGGTCGACATTTGTGATCGTTAACAGTTTTTCTGGTGTCAGAATGATGTGTTGGCTGGTTAATATATTTCCTGTTGGAATCGTCGCTAAGGAACGGACCGTGATCGATAGACTGAATCGTTTGCCAGGCTATTTTCCGGTTCAGCGTTTCTTGTCGTTGTTTCTCTTCTGCGTATTGTTTAAAAGGAAGATCGATACTGACTGAACCACTGGGGACACGTTTGCATTTGCAGTGTTACTCAAAACCCAGTACAATTTTCCCACTGCAGTGAAAGGAGATAATAATCTAACTGGGATAAAATTGAGGATTAACGTACTTTAGCATTGTACTTTGAGCATTTCCGCGATCTCATCAGATCTGACAGGACTAACGCTTAAAACTGCTTAAAACTCTTGGGAATTGTTGAGTTTCCGTGGAGTGAACTGGAGCCCCAAATTAATCTCAACTTGGTGAAAAGAAAGTAGGACCAGAACTCAAAAGCCAATTTTCGTCATAGGAGTTTGTCGTAATGCTAATTAGTCTCACACTCTGCAAATCCTCCGCTACGGCGGAACAAGGCCATATGTCGTACAGTATAATTACTAAGAACTTTTTTTGTCGGCTTTCAAACTAAAAACTTGAACAACTTGTGAATTGTCAAAACTTTTTTTTTGTTTGAAATGAACCAAGTTTTCTTTACATTTCATCAGCGGAGTAAAAATTTTTTATGGGGAAAATTAGGACACTTTACGAGATTGGGAAAGCAAAGGAAGAATACAATCTGACTTAATTAAGCTATGTACTCTTACTCAATTCCGCTATCACATCATAGTAGAAATAAATGCCTCCATGCTACCATGCACCAAAATTTACACTAGGTACCGGTACCACTAACACTGCATGGTATTTTGACTGGATAAAGTTAGTCGAAAAGAGTTGACTAATTTGCATATTCCTAGCTGTAGCTAGCCATGGAAGAAAAGAAATATGTGTTTTTAAGATGAAAATTATTCACGTCAGAATAATAAAGACTGAAACGGTTCATGTGGAAATTGGAAAGTAGAAACCCCGTGTCCGTAACGAAAAGTTCATGGGTTCAAAACTGAACGAGAAAATAAAAAACATGTTTCTTTTCCTCGGTTGTATCTTTACAGACGACTCCAAAAATTATAGATTATACAGGGTGGTGCACAAGCATTGGTCATAATTTCATCATTTTAACACGTACTTGAGTACCTTTCAACGTATGAGTCAGGCAGGTCACTTTTAAATTGAACCTTATTCATTTTGACACAAAATGTATATCTCACCTTTCCTATGCACAATTTGAGGGCTGAGGGAAAAGTAGGACCCTGTACATCTGTGTAGTTCATTTCTGGAAAGTACAGATAGGTACGGATCGATTCGGAATGTCAACTCCGCAAGGGTATGGAGTCATTTCATTTTGGAGTTTGGGTGGAAATTGAGTGCCTCTAAAAAAATATTTATTGGGCACATGAATGGTGGGGAAAATGTTGTTTAATACACCTTGAGTGGAATATTAGAGTCGAAGACTCCATTCCTGAGGACTCGAGTCAGTCTTCTCTCTTTTGACCTATGACCTATGTCTCAGATTACTTTCCTCTGTGCATTCCAATGATCAAGCTATATGTTGTGAAGTGTCAATGAATGATATCATACCAGTAAGTAAGGGTGACCAGATGTACTCAAATGTACTCAAATGTCAAGTACAAATACTCTTTGGACCTCGGACTAAATACTGTAATCTCAGAATTCGACGGCCAAATTAGAATTTTCCACAAAAATGTTATTCCAAATATTTTTAGAACGTATGTGAAAAACGGTTGACAATTTCCCGTTTTTTGTCTAATACCCTATGCTGCCATTTCCTACTCCCACGCAGTAATAGATTTCCTCTGAGGTTTTGGTTCTGTCAAATTGATGGAATTCGGAAGAGATTTCGGTTGAGGAGAAAAGAGAAAAACGCGTGTGCAGTGAAGCGATCTAAACTTTTCCTCTCTTTTTGAAGTTATGACTATGACTGGGATATGAGTTCAAATAAAAACTGAAGCATCCGAATGTAGTCAGAAGAGTCTGTAACTTTGTATTTGCATGGATAGGATGATTACGTGCATGACTTGGGATATCATGGAAGAGTCGACTCCCACCGAGGTTTTGGTTTTACGACCACCATCACTTCTTCTTTCTGAGCCACCGAAATGAGTCATTGAGTTATTCCCTTCCCTACAGAGAAAGGAATAGACAGAGATGACATTTCGTTCATCCTATGATTATTAGTCTCATTTCAAACATTATAATATCGCATCGGTTGGAGCTCCATTCATTAGTTCAAAAACTGGAAGGTATATTCCAGAAATTAGAATGGGGATGATTAACTCATAAAAATGTATTTTTACTTTGTTGAGTAGTAATTATTTACTGGGACGAACAGTTCACGCGATTCCCTTGTAGGGAAAGTCATTTTTGGAACTGTAATTATTTGTTCATCTTTTAGGCTAAATTGAGTGGAATTCCACAGATTGTTCTTGTCCTATTGCCCGCATGGACAAGACAATTAAATGGATGGAATGGGTAGGAGCTATTATTCGTTGTAGGCTGTAGAGTGATTAGGGCACTTAATTAATGGGTGGCTCTTTGGCCCACTAATCTAAATGTCTGGAAGGAAGCGAAAACTTGGAAGCCTAACTAATTGTAAGGGCTTTCTCCCATGTCTTTGAGTATAGGAAATCTGAGTCTTGTGTCTGAAGGAGACTAGTTGGTAGTGGAGAGTGCTTCGTACTTAGCTAGTAATTTAACGTGTCAAATGGAGAAAACAGGGTGCTTAAAGCTTAACCCACGCGTTTATTGATTTCCCTCTCTTCTGCTTTCTCAGAAAGTCCTGGAAAGCCTCTCTTGTTTCACTTGGGAATTGAAGAGATTCTAAGTTTAAGTACAGTTAATTGAATCCCATTTGAACGGAATGGAATTCAGGATCTTATCGTTAGCTCTAGGTCTAGGTAGCTTGCTTCGGGTACATTTCCAAAAATAACAGTGAGATACACATTTCAGGTTATTCCATTCCTACAATATTATCTAGAATTTTATTATTTCGTGAGTGTATTAGAGAGGTCGAAGGTCAAAAGATCATCCTTGATTCTATGGACATCCTAAACTATGGATTGCCTTGTTTCGCTATGAACTAGATGTCGTTACACGTAGCATTGTTTTTTTACATACAGATTGGTTTTCCCACAGTTCTTTGCGGTGACGCAGATGGTCCAGACTCTCCCCCTCGCCACAACCGTCGTCTCAACCAGTAAGTCCCATTTTACTTTAGTGTTAGTTTACCAAAATTTGAACACATCATTTTTGTTGTTACTTAACGAATATCAAAACATAAATACAAAATGGGTGTCAGTTTTTCCTTGACTTCTCCTCATGTGTTTAGAGCATGACCAATCGATAATCTCTTGATATACGTGGAACAGACAGGAGTGAACACTATTAAATCGACAACACTGGTTTCCTTATTTGCATCGTGGAGGAAAATGAAGTTGCCTATTTCATCTCTATTTATATTACCGTCACCAATTCTTGGAAGCGAGGTTTAGTATAATGTGATGTCTACGGTTCATAGCTTTTGCGGTGACCAGGTTATGTCGTGCCTTCCTCCCCAATTCTTCCTATTAGTTCTCCAATTAGGATCACTTTCCCACCACCATTTGGTTACAAGATAACCATGCATTTTGTTATAAAATGTGTGTCTCAGATTCTGAAGAGTTATTCTGTTCGCCACACCGCTAATTTTGAATTTGAATTGAAGAAATTTATTTGATATGACCAGAGGTCCATTCAAAGATTCGAAGCTTTTACAAGTATAAGTTGTACAACAGTTTAGAATTGGAAAAGTTTCAATGGTAATGAATTATAGACAATATTTTTCAATAATAATGCATAGATAATATCAATTGTACGCCACACCGCTCATAAAATGTTAATGCAGTCGAGATTACTTTGAAGAGTGTCAACTCGCGGTTTTCTCATTAAAGTGAATGGGATGGACTGAGAGTAGAGCCTTGAATAGGTCATACAAATTACATGTGGACTCTGCACAACCACAGAAGGTTTTCCCTTTAAATTGTTCATGCCAAATGCAAGGAGACCACAAAACTTTGAGCTTTAAGCCCACGACAGCAAAGTAGGAAAATAAAGGGACTGTGTGGATTATTTATTTTGTCCTTCTTGTCCAGAGAATCCTGGACAGGACTAGATGCGTTTCTACAGAGTTAGACTCTCTTGCGAGCCCAGATTCAGAGTTCTGTAGTATTGTCCGGACGCGATGCTGAAATGTGTACATGTTGAGCCACGAAGAGAGAACAGACTGTTCTTTGTTATGAATTCAGGATCTCTCTCCTTCTCTCCAACACAGTTTCATTTCATTTCACCTAACAATCAGTTTCCTTCTCCCTTCACTCGACACACAAGAGAAAGACGGAGAGAGAGAGATCTCTTCATTTCACTCAAAATCAAATAGAACTGTCAGAAGGGTACATATTCAATTCCTCAAATTTTAAATATTAGCTCAACTTACAAGGGAATGACGCGAATACGAGGACCTTGACACACCATATTTTATTTTCATGTGCCCTAGCATGCCCTAAGAGATGTTTCGTCGAAATTTCCGTGTTGAAATGAAAACTTTCCAAAATACTAATTTTTGAAATTTTCTTCCATATACATAACCCATACGGGCAAGAGAGGGAGCCATTGTGGTAGCTGTCTGCACCCTCTTTTGCCCGTATGGCTTATATAGTACTTGGTATGGGATTGGGATACCGGAGCATGTAACACACGGATTTCGTCCAAATATTTTAGGCTCCCACGGTGTAAAAATAAATTAAGATTTTCGACTTTAAATCCTTGCAGCCTGTAAACCGGGAAGGAGCTTCTATTAACCGTTTTTCAGCTTGCTGACCTTTTGACCGCGTTTGACTCCGAAATACCCGAAGACAATGTTCGAAGAGAAATGCACACAACTAGGCCTGGATGATTGATACGCAACACAGGCATCACAATAATCAGATCTAATTAGATCTGATTTTGAGGTTTAAACCTCAAAATATATTCCTTCAAGAAAATATAATTCTTACATTTCCCCAATGATATTAATCCAGATCTCTTTCTGAGACCTAGAGAATGAGTATACTGACATTTTCCAGGTGAATCCCAATCCAGACTGACACTTTTTCCTTACCTTAACTAACAGTCATAAATGTAATCCTCCACATCGATGGATCTGGGAAAAGGGTACGGAAATTCCAGAGGTTGCTGGAGCCTTCGTTGGAATGGTGTATGGCCTGGGGGTTGTGCTCGTTACACCTGTAACGTGTATTTCTAGTGGTCTCCAATGGTGAGACCCTATGCTCACGACAAAATTGTGAAGTCGTGCGCGTTGGCATGCACCTGACTGGAGTGTGGTTAAGCTCAGTTGATTGAATTTATTTGCTTAAAATAGTGGAATGAAAGGAGAAATCCAGTCAGAGATTTCGTCTTCGTCGTCATGTATAAAAGTGTATGATAAATTATTCGTTTGTCATCTCCTCCTGGTAAGTATAATGGGAGTGGTTCCTGAGTAGAATTTTAATACGACCGTATATTTTCTCCAACATACATGTTTGTTCTTTGCTATCTCAGTCTCTGTCTTTTGTCACGTATAATGATATTTTTTGTGTTCTTTTGCAGAGCTGCTGGAGTCCGTGATGGCCTTCATCTTCTGCATCTCTTTCTTCGCAACAGGATTCATGACTTTCCGTGGGGCAGATGAGGTAAGCATTCTGCTCTTTCTTTTATTTCATTTAATTATACTCCTGTGCTCTTTATTTCTTATAAACAAATGCAGCATATTTAGGGTGGTTCTAAAGTAACCGTCAATTCATGAATGGTAGAAATGTTTTTGACTGAAACACCCTGTACTCTGACTCTAAAGAGTAGTGCAATGAGCCATTCCCCTGTCTATTCCCTTTCTCAAATTCCCAATCATTTTTCCATTTAAGGAATAGCTTTCGTTGCCTGGAGTTGTGTTTCATTTTCTTGTTTGACTTATTTCGCATTCTCTTTCAATTTTCTTGGGGAATGGGGTTCTATCTTTTCCTTAATGCCTACGCCGTAATTCCAAGGAATTCGCTTTCTCCTACTACTCCTTCTTCACTTTCACTTTATTAATGAAGGACAAGCCCAGACTTGCATTCTCCTTCAACATTTCTCGTTTACTCTGGGTATTGAGTCAACGTTTCAAAGGAAATGAATTGGCAACCCGTCGCTCTATACAAATAGTGTACTACAGGGTGGGCCTTGCAAGGTAAACTATTTGGGTGTTCTAAGCGTTCGGTAACCGGACCAAACTTTTTGGGTACCTTGGGTCATCCAAATGA
>JAQGCB010002149.1:0-12287 GCA_034698835.1 Protaphorura tricampata | reverse complement strand
TACATAGAAAATGTTAAAAACCTGTAATTTGAAACCAAAACTTGCACTACGTCAAAGTTGTACAAGCAGTAATATTCATTGTAGACTCTTTAGTGTAATCGCCTTCAGGTCAGATATTGTTGCATGTTGTCATCCATCAGATCCAATTCTGTTAAAAGTTCCAAATTCAATTGAATGGTTGTTTTGAGTTAACCATAAGATCCTAATACTTTTAAATGTGTATACTTACACATCGTAATATACGGAAATGCTTTCCATCAGAGAATAGGACCCCATTTTGAAAATCTTGGGCGTATTTTCTGGGTCCGGCATTCACTGGTGAGGTCATCTAATTAGAATTAGGGCCGATTCCGCACTCGTTTCGTCGAAATATACTGCTTTATAGTAAGTTAAAATTCTTTAACATTTGGGACATTTTTCGGTACATGAAACTTGTCTCCGCGAGATATTCATGTACTAAGCGACATTTTGGAAAATACTCTCTGCTGCATGAATACGAACAGCACCACAGAATAGTCGAGATAGGAAAATGAAAAATCATACGTGACTGGAGATCCCATGGAACATGTGCTCTGACATTCCCAAGATAATCGTGAACAATTACGAAGAATTCCCCAAGAAACTTTCTCCGAGAATCTCCAATCGTAAGTTGACCGGGTGGTTGTCGAAATGTTATCCAATGCAGAGCCAGTGATGTGAAGATGTCACGGTGAGGTGAGAGTCAGAACCGAAGCCAAAACACAGTATTTTTTAGTTTAAATCCAAGAACACAAGAACTTACAATGACAACTTTAAACTTGAAATATTTGAGGAATTGTGAAACTCTGGAGCTAACTTTGAGATCCACACGCTGGGAATGAAATCTTGGACTAAATTGGGAGACAATCGCGATCGGCATTTACACATTTTGTTTGTTCTGAGTTGTTATTGTTGCTAAGGCAATTCGAAATCATCCCTGAAAGCGGAAGTGGCTGAAAAATACGATGAAGGGTTCGGGCAAGACATAATCAAAGATTAAATGCAAGGAGCATTCATGTGTTGTGGTCTCTTAGGCCACATACCGCCGTGAAGTCTCCGTGATTAAATATATGAAAATAAAATTACTCAAGTTCTCATTGTCATCAATTCCAAACAAATAACATGATGTCAAAATACTTCGTATTCAATAAAAATACACCTCAATTGACATAGTCGAAGCCAAATCACACAGAATCAATTTTTACGGGAGAAAGGGAATATGCTTAGTAAAGTAAGAAAGAGAGGATAAACACTTCGGCAAAAATTAAAATTACCCAAAAATCGTTCGGAACTGATAAAATTCAAGTACAATTATTGTCAAATAATTTTTCACGGATGGAATTTTATCTTTATTCGATCACCGAGATTTCGGAAGCTGTTTCCGCTTCGTCAGGACGAGATTACTAACGAATTTTGTGGCGTTTGTTATGAATACTTATATGAGAATTTGATCTTAGAATAAATTCAGGCAAATACATAGATTGATTACTCAATAATCATTCCTATACAGCAAATTAAAATAGAGACTGGAAACACTTGCATTAAGAATATAGTAGCGACTCTTGAGTCCAATCCAAAAGGTAATGAATAGTACAAGTGCGTAGATGTGACCAAATCGCAACATTTTGGATTCATACCCGAATCTAATAAATATCTCGTCTGTTCCTCAGAACACTACACCCTGGCACAATTACGACCTGAAGATTAAGTCATTAAAGCTTGTAGCACAATGTACCCCACTGTCCACTCTGCTCTTTATTCAAGGCATCTCTTCCCAAAATCTACAGAATATGAATTGTTCACTAATGTGGTGGATTATCAACGTTCTCGTCACTATTTTCTCGAAACAGAAACTCAGCCTCATGTTCACCAACGTCTTGAGATGCTCCGTCGTCATCAAAATACATAAAATTCTGAAAAATTCGAGACACCTAAAATTAGCTTCGAGGAAACAAAGCGCTTCGTGTTGTGAATTATCATGTATTCAACTAATCTGATTGGATTTGTTAATACTAAGCAATTTACCACTAGGAAAACTGATGAGAGGAAAAGAGCCTTCAATTTAACATCCAAATCCTTTGGGACTTCTGCTGCACAAGCGTTTACATCATCATAGTTGACCAAGAAAATAGTCCTCTGAAGTGATTCTTGGATTTCCGTGAAATGTTTTTTAATTTGCCCAACAGGTTCACCTTGTGGCAAAGTGGTGACGGTGAACAAAGTGTCTTTCCCAAATATTCGTTCTGTAATGCAACAATCTCCACATCTAGACCCAGCGATTTTCATTACTTTAGTTCCAGTAGAGTCCAAGACTGAGTACACGGGTCGATAACAACCGAATTTGTGTGCCACGGTTCCTAACAATGTCCCATCTCCAAGTAGTACCCTCATTCTCTATCGTATGAATGAAAAAACAGTCCCAAGTATTAGATAAATATTTTAGGTTTAAAAAAACCACCATACAAAAAGTATCCATCCCAATTTATCAATAATAATGAAATGTTGCTTCAAGGTCCCGAATTTGCCGAATATTGCAGGTTTTATTAGACTGCGCTCTCGCACAAAATATAAATACATACTGTAGAATATAAAATTGTACACAAAAAACTATGGTTGCTCAAAATATTAAGTGGTTTGTCGGTGATTTCCAAAAAGCTGGAATCTGCCAACACACACAATCTTAATTCGCCTATTGCTAAGGTGCATCCAGAAAAGGGAAAAGCACACTAGGCCTTTTTTCCACTCCACTTTTCAAAATTTCTTTTGTAGTGGATTCCTCGACGGACGTGTGACTGGGTTCCATGTACTCACTCGTTTCTTCTAAATCCACATCCCTCATAATATCAACTTTGACTTGAGTTTCATATTTAGGAAACTCATGTTTGAAGTACAGGCTGTTCTGTTTGAGAAGAATAAATATTAGTACTAATTTCGCAAAATGCGGTATAAGATTATGCAAAATAGTTTGAGTTCGCTAACCAGAAGGAAAAGTCCACCGACTAATAGACCCTTGAGTTTCAGGTCCAAGTCTACCGGAAATCTTGCTTCGAAAGCACTCACATCCACAACATGTTCAAATACATAAAGTCTTCTCCCAATTAAATTCTCTACTCGTGCAAAATCTTTTTGAATGATTCCAACTTCTTCTCCATCTCCGGTTAGAACTGTAAAGCGTGTATTTGATCTTGATGCGATGCGTTTGAATAAACAACAATCCCCACATCCCACTCCTTTAATTTGCATTAGGAGACCACCGTTTGGGTCCAAAACATTGTAGAGTGGTTCGTACCAATTGAATGCATGGACTATTATCCCCAGTGGTGTCCCGTCCCCCAGGAACACATCCACTTTCTAAGGGGAACAACAACAACAAAGAGTTCTTTTAACTTTTTGAATTCACACAAGTACTAACTGTGAGAATCCAAATGAGACAGACCATAGTTCTATAGTTTCGTCAGACCCCATAATTTAGGACCCCTAATATTCTTAGCTCTTCACAGCAATAACCCTCCTCTTACGAAAACCTAGGATGATATTACCGGGAGGACGGGAGACAACCACTAACTATTTTCTAGTATATAAAGCTAAAATGCATGAGTACTGACTAGTGAAATTAGATTCTCGACCTGTGTGCCACTTTCTCTGAGTATTTTCAACACGGTGAAAGTTGACTTTCTCCAACCGTTCGGAGAAAGGTGGAAAAAACTGGACTTTCCTTTTACTGTTACCGTATACGGAATGTATAGTAAAAAGCTAACTCACCCCTCCTATTCTTCCCAACCAGCAACAACAACAGAAACAACAATTTGTGAGATAAAGTGCATTGTCACATGCTCTGTCCAATTGAAGGACCACTCGTCCAGTAAAGTCAATTATGGAGATTTGGAACGGTCTCTCCACACCTCCACACGTCAAAAGATTATTATTATTTGTCTCAGCAGCAAAATATATCCTATTTTCTTTTTCGTTCAAGATGTCGTACCGTTTAGCCGTCTCATAGTTTGACATTACTAGAATTTTCCAAATGTACATTTTATTCAATGAAATAAATATGTATAACCAACCCCGTCTTAATTTCTTGATAATCTGTACTTACTCTCTGGCATGAATTCAGCCTGTCGCTTAACTTTTAACTTGCTCAAATCCATGAGCAATTCCAACCCAGTTGGAATTCCTTCAATTGCATTAGCTAGAATATAAAGGGCCAGTTAAAATTTTGAACTTAGGTAATCCACACAAGAAAGAGTAACTGGTTTAATTAACTTACGTGGTAATGTCGGCGCTTGTAGTTCGTGTTTGTGCTTTATTTCCGGAGTTCCTAAAAGTCCAGGGTCAAGGTCTGTCAAATATGAAAAAATAATGAGACAATTTTACCAAACAAATCAAAATTAATTTTTTTAACAAATTCTGGGCTGCTTCTGGGCTTACAAGTGAGGTTAGCTCTAATAGGATCCTCGGAAAAGAGTCTTCTGGTTTCATTACTGCTCAAAGCTGCACTATGTCCCACAACGGATTGCCGGTTCAACGTTGGGCGCCGTGGCTCTTGGACATGGACAATGACACTATCAGTAGGGTTCAGGTTTAATCTAGGTTCTAGGACTGGTTCTCTGATAACAACTGATTTTCTTGCAGCCATGTTATTAAGAAACTATTAATTTATTTTGAAAGAATCACTCGTCAAATTATTGAAGTAACTGCATGAGTAGACCACATTCAAGGGAAATTCCTTCATGCATTCTGTACTTCAAATCCAAAGGAAGACAAGACTATTGGAATCAAATCAAACATGTACCTGTTGAAATAGCAAATGAGGTTCATTATCATTGCAAGTAAAAGTTTTGTTAGGCTATAGAAGTTTGTAGTCAGTCATAAAACCAATATGAAAGTTTTTGTGAGATATACACTTTGTAATGAATTTAAGGTTGTTAAGTTAAGTGGTGCGCAAAGGTATTGGAACTGAAATAGTATCATTCTTTCGTACTTTCTTCACTGCATCATCTAATTCTAATGCATGCTTCCGATTTTGAAACGCAGTGGATCTAAGAATTCGTCATACGATTCTCAACAAAATGTATATCTCAAACTTTCTCAAAATCCAGGCAGAAGGTTGACTATCGCAAGCAGCCAGTGCAGTGGGGTCGCTGCGATATGAACCAAGTACAAGTACAAGTACATGTCTCTATATTATCCAAAATCGTTGGACAATCTCGACTACCCTTACCAAGCGTCCGGTCGCTTGAGACAGGTAAATTCTACATCCTTCTAAAACATCTATCCACCTATTAAAATTTTTTAATGTAAAATTTTTCATGCTTGGAGAAAGTCAATACTTACTTTTACTTTCACTTGGAATTTTTGAGTGAGTTCCAAAGCCATTGAGTCCAATCTGTGGATATTATTTTTCCAGGCTGGCAGGTGTGGCGGAGTTTTGAAATTTTAAAGATCCACGTAATTCCTTAGTGGGTTATCGGGAACGGGAATTCAGAAAATTCACATTGTCATCATCCAATCTGTTCTGTTCTTGTTCTAAAAGTGAAAAATTGAATTCATCAGTATTATTTGGACAGGAAACACTGAATTTGCGTAATTTGCGTTTGCTGGAGGAGGAGATAAGAGACAATAAGAAATGGCAACAAAGGCGACCGTGACAACGACCGGAATGGAAGCCCAGGATTTTGGGGGTGACCTCCATCCGTCCCTCAGGAATGTGGTGGAACAAACGACCCTCAAGTGGGTCTTCGTGGGGGGAAAGGGGGGTGTCGGGAAAACAACTTGCAGGTAGGTCACTCCTTACTACTCACTCAATCATATTTACAAAAGTAAGGTCAAAGGTCAACCCATGCTACAAGTTTTCCAAAGTCACCCTGTCCGATAATGTCGAATTGTGTCTCTAAAGCCTGACCACTGTTTTTGAAGGACACCAATTTTGTTTCCTCCTTTTCTCATTCAAAAAATTAGTCATCGAATTATATTAGGGTTTTTGCCGTTTTAATTAGTGTCAAGTAATTTTTCTAATTCCTTGAATTTTGAATATTTTGCAGTTGTAGTTTAGCAGTTCAATTGGCGAAAGTGAGAGACTCAGTCCTGATTATTTCAACTGATCCAGCACATAATATTTCGGATGCGTTCGATCAGAAATTCAGCAAAGTCCCTACGAAAGTCAAAGGATTTAATAATCTTCATGCCATGGTGAGTTTTTGGAATTAAAATATTCATATCCAATCTTGTATTAGTTTTAGAGGCAACGTATCTTTGTCGAATGTTCGAGTTTGTATTAAAAATGTTGATATAATTTTTTGTTGGTAATTTTCAGGAAATTGATCCTAATATTGGGTACAATGAACTCCCTGACGAATTTTTTGATGAGATTGATGGTGTGGGCGTAAGAGTCACAAAGAATGTGATGCAAGAAATTCTAAATGCATTTCCTGGGATTGATGAGGCCATGAGTTACGCAGAAGTTATGAAGTAGGTTTATTCGCCACTGATTCTTCATTTCATTTACATGATTGATGTCAGATTTATAATTATAATTCTTACTCGCTCTTTTATTACAGATTGGTTAAATCAATGAACTTTTCTATTGTTGTTTTTGACACGGCTCCGACTGGGCACACTCTGCGATTGTTGTCTTTTCCAAAAGTAGTGGAAAAGGGACTGGGTAAAATCCTTCAATTGAAAAATTCGTTCGGGCCTTTTATTCAACAAATTGGGGGTTTACTACAAATGGATTTCAATGCGGAGAACCTTGCATCCAAATTGGATGAGATTCTCCCTGTCATTAGACAAGTGAACCAACAGTTTCGCGATCCTGTAAGTTTAAGTGGTTTTCCTGGCTACATATGCATATGGTGACTATGAGTGAAAATTCATTGCTAATAATTTTTATCTTTCCAGGATCAGACTACATTTGTGTGCGTCTGCATCGCAGAATTTCTCTCGGTTTTTGAAACAGAGAGATTAGTCCAAGAGCTCACCAAGTTTAACATAGATGTTCACAATATTGTGGTCAATCAACTAATTTTCCCACCGAATGACCACGGAGATAATACTTGCAGAATGTGTGGAGCTAGATGTAAAATTCAAAATAAGTATTTGGATCAGGTACGTAGTTTGTCTAATCTCTCAACTCAACTTCCTTAATATTCTGGTACAACAGTTCTCGCATCTCACACAGTAAGACATGTGGTGACTCACTGACCCACCTGTGACACGTGAGTATTGCAGCAGGCATCGCGTAGTAAAAACTCCACATATAATGTAATGTTCGATTAATTTACAGATTGCCGATTTGTATGAAGACTTTCATGTGACCAGACTACCACTCCTGGAGAATGAAGTTCGAGGTGTGGAACAAATCAAGGAATTTTCAAAGATGGTGATTGATCCGTATAAGCCAAAATGAATGGTCGGTCGTTTATAATAAAAATTGATTAAATCCCCAAAATACTCTATCCTGTTCATTAGTCTTCAAAAGGACTATAAAAAAACGCTCTTCCAATCTCAGTTCTTCGCAGCATAATAGAAATAAAATATGAAGCATAATAATAATATTCAAGTCTTATTGAAAACACACCAATTATTGTTGCTACTTAAATTCATAAACTATTACTTCTCTAAGTATATATTTATAGTTAGTTTTAATAAATTAGACGGATAGAGCCATCGCTCAGATTACAAATTACATATTTGGTATAATATGCTAGAAATTTCTATATTTAGGAATTAAATTTAAAATGTTACCAGATAATGACATCTAAAGTTCTTTCCCTGGCCTTACGTACTAATTGTTGGGCAATAATCATAAGGAAAACAATGTTTTTGTGGAAAATCATGAATGAGTATCAATAAACTAAGGTGCACGGTTAATTTGCTTCTTCATCAATGTGTCTTTAGAATTATTGGTTGGATGCGTTAACGTTGTACCGCTGGACCGATAGCATGGTGTTGTTTTTAAATGATCTCAGGCATGATGTGCATGCTCTGGCGATCGATCTATCGAATTTTAGATAAAACCGTCATATTTTGTATTGGAATTGGAATTAGGAACGTGGAATTGGAATTACTGAGCTGAGTGTTCCAATGTTCCATCTGTCATATAACTAGAATGTACTCAAACTTATCCTTGCTGATCTTCCATAATTATTTTCGGAATTTTAGTGTAGCTGAATTTTCTATTCGTAGAAATATTTCCATGAGTACAAAATACAAAGTACTTCTTTGTAACTAACTCCTGAATAGAATCCGGATCCGAATAAGCCTGGGCCCGAATAGAAGCCGGGTCTTTCTCCACTACGCTTATGGAGAAAGTGGTGAAAGTCTCAGACATTTGACCCATTGACCCTGCCGGAACAAATAAAAGCACGGGCTTCTAGTCGGTATTTAACGGTAATTTACCATTCTAATTTCAATTAGATTTCTTGTGTATATTTAAAACATGTTCCAGAATTTTTTAAAACAACACATTTCAATTCATTTCATATTCCGGCGTAAGTAAATTAAATCCTATAAGAACATACAGCACTTGCACGCAGGCACGCGGTTCAATTATTTCGTCAGAATTAAGAATTGGTTCGTTAAATAGAGGGATGCGTTATAGGCAGGTTTTGTTCTGCCATGCGTTCTTGTTCATGTTCTACTAATTAAAGTATATAATTAAACCGTCAATACCTTTTTAAGTATTTTTTATTGCATGCTTTGACTTTGACCACTATGAAGGTTTGGATTTTTCTCAAATGACCGTAACATTCTGTACAACACCTGAGCCTAAATTCCATGGTAGAAAAAAAATAACAAAAGATCAGGTGAGTTTTTCCGTCCTAGCGTGTGCACATGCAAAATTATGCAAATTAAATTGTGAAACGTGAAAGTATTATGTAATTTTTGGATTACCGCGTGCGTGCAGAGTGCAGATGCAGAATTCTTGACAGCACACAAAAATTGACACACATTTTAATAATTTTTTGTGCTTTAAAAAAGTTGACCCATCATGAATTTACTGCGGTCATGTCAGATTCGACCCACTAATTTATTTTCCTCATCAAAATATTTTCATCAAACAACGAGTTTAAAAACTTTGAATTTAAATCCAATTGCTTCTGCTTTGAATTCATTTAGATCCGAACTCAGCGCAGAATTGAAGGTAAAAATTCATACATACATTTTTTAACATTTTTTAATTTTTTTTTCAAAATTTGATTAATTTTACAAAATTACGAAGAGTAGGGGATTGAAGGAGCTGGGACTTGGAAAAAAGAACGGGTGATTACAACGAAACAAGGGACACACGTGTAAGTACTGCAACTGCTTTTGGTCTGTTATTGTTATTGTCGTATTTTCCCGATTAGAAGCCCGGGCTTCTATTTGTTCAGGCATTTTCGAAGGTCACAGACTTTCACCGTTTTCTCCATAAGGGTGGATAATGGAGAAAGGTGTGGAGATACACCCGGCTAGTATTTCGGATCCGGCTTCTAATCGCTAAAATACGGTAATGAAAGTTAACGTGATGCAAAGTTGTATTTTTTTACCCTACTAGCGGTGTAGAAGGAAGACCTGGGACATTGCTCAATTTTTGTGCAAATAATTATTTGGGACTTTCGGTGAGTCATATTATACAAATTCATATACTTCTGTGTGTTTGGAATGTAAGACAAGGAGAAGGACGATATAATATTCACAACAAACTGAATTCTTAAATTGTATGTATAATGCACGCGTGTAAGACGCAATTTTTTTTTAGAAAAGATTCGTTTTATCTGTTTTTTTGTGTTTCAATCTCACAGAGTCACCCTGAGGTCATCCAAGCAGGGAAAGATGCACTGGATAATTATGGAGCTGGATTGAGCTCTGTTCGATTTATTTGTGGGACTCAAGACATTCACAAGGTGAGATGTGAAGATGTGATCCGTGCGGTGTAACTTGTGGAATATCTCGATTCTTGAAACAAATATATCGACAGAGATAGAATGTATCGAAACTATTTGCGTCAGGATTCAGGGTTTTTCATTAAGATTTTGTATGGTTTTTTAAAGATAATTCTTTCCTGCAAAAATACATCGCTAGTAAATAGGATTGTTTCAGGAAGTGTAGTAAAATATAAACAGTAGAAGAAATTGTCGCTACTGTCAATTTCTATTGTTTTACGAGGAAATCAAGAACCCAGAATAAGCAGGGCAACCTAACATTTTTGTTAAGTTTTAACTAATAAAATTATAAATTGTCAACGGCAGCGGAATACCCACTATATGTCCACCTAATCAGATACCGACTCTGAAATTCTCGGTCACTTGTTCATTTCAATTTCAAGTACTTGTTGAAGTATTCATTTCATATTCGTTTAACGTTAGCTCAGAATCTAGCTACCAGTAAAGACCTATTGACTTAGGAAATCCTAGCCGATAAAATTTGATCATCAAATTGAAAATGAACAAAGACAACAACAAACAGAGACAGAGAATTCAACAAAGAGAGTGAGGTTTGGTTAGTTTTACTGTTCCCGTTTGACAATGTTAGAATAATTTCCTGAAATTCTCCCCAGTTTATAATGACAGTTAATATTTTCATAGCACATGATCTGATTTTACACAGGCATTGGAGAAGAAAATTGCAAAGTTTCACGGGCGTGAAGATGCAATTCTATACCCCAGCTGTTTTGATGCGAATGCTGGACTTTTTGAGCAAATTCTTACCTCAGAAGACGCTGTCATATCTGATGAACTCAATCATGCATCAATTATTGATGGTATCCGCCTTTGCAAAGCCCAAAAATTTCGTTATTCTCATCGAAATATGGCGGATTTGGAATCCAAGTTAGAAGAGGCAACAAAGGCAGGAGTGAGACGGAAACTGATTGTGAGTGATGGAGTTTTCAGTATGGATGGAAATGTCGCCCCTTTGCCTGATATACTTCGATTAGCAGATAAATTCAAGGCCTTGACATTCATAGACGAATGTCATGCGACGGGATTCTTTGGTCAAACTGGTCGAGGGACAGAAGAATTTTTTGAGAATTTATCTCGGACCAAAATCCGTGTGGATATTATTAATTCAACTCTTGGGAAAGCTCTGGGTGGGGCTGCTGGAGGGTAAGAAAATTTTCAAGTTAAATAATTAATAGTATTGAATACTATTTATTGACGGTTGATAAATTTTGTAGGTACACGACCGGTCCACAGGAAGTAATTGACCTCTTAAGGCAGCGGTCACGACCATATCTTTTCTCAAATTCCCTCCCTCCACCTGTTGTAGGCTGTGCTACAAAGGTACGTTTAATTTCTTCATATGATAATTCTCGTGTTCAGACTGTGCAGAATTCAAGTTGTATAGAATGTCGTTTTCTCACCAGGTATTCGATTTGTTGATGACCACCTCAGCTTTAGTTGAAAACGTAGCGAAAAACACAAAACAATTTAGAGATGGAATGACCAAAGCCGGTTTCACAATAATGGGGGAGAATCATCCAATTTGTCCAGTTTTTCTAGGGGATGCCCAGCTTGCCTCAACTTTTGCAGATAAAATGCTAGGTACAGAAAAAAGAGCATCTCTTTCAGTTTTTAGTTTTGAAAATATTGATTAACATTTTAAATATTTTAGATGAAGGGATTTACGTGATTGGGTTCAGTTTCCCTGTGGTTCCAAAAGGAAAAGCCCGGATTCGAGTACAAATCTCTGGTGCACACGAACCTGCTGAAATTGAGAAGACCGTCAATTCCTTTATAAAAGTTGGGAAAGAACTGAAAGTAATTCCGTGAAAATGCCCTTTCAAAATCAATCCTAAATTAGTCGGCCGTTTTGGTCGATATCGAATCCAGTGATAATTATAGTGTCTTGTACATTCCATTCCATCCAAGTATTGAGTCTCCGTTTTGTTAGATCTGATAATTAGTCATTAGTTAAATCATAATTAGTAACTAAAATCACAGAATGTATATTTCGTCCAAAATTGAACTTTTATTTTTTTTCCACATTGGAATTCGAAACTAATCTTGCTGTAAAAAATCCTCACTGTAATTAAGGCGAATTTTATTTTTGAAGTAATAAATATTTTTTGAATTGTGATTGTAAATGAGTATTAAAATAAATTCACAGCAAATCAACACCAAAGATTTCTTTGACTCAAAAAATTATTGTAGTATTTATTTTAATTATAATTTCTCTTGATTTGCATTCTCACAAAATTCATTCTCTTTTTCCCATTGCAATTAATTAATCACCAGTAATATATTTTGACCGACAAATTTTATGTTTCCCTCCCCGCCCCTGCCATTCCC
>JAQGCB010002148.1:0-12288 GCA_034698835.1 Protaphorura tricampata | reverse complement strand
GAAATAAATAGAAGTCAAGGCGCTAATGAATATAACCATCAGTAACAATAAAATAGAGAAGCAATAACTAAATATAACTTGTCGGTACAAATATTATGAATTCGCGTTCTAAATGTGGCAGTGTTATTCAAACAAACATAAGTCAAAGCAATAATGAATATATCTTTCAGGATCAAGAAAATAGAGAAGCAATAAATTAATATGAATTATTGGTCGGAATATTATGAATACGCTTTCTAAGTGTGGCAGTGGTATTCAAATAAATAGAAGTCAAGGCGCTAATGAATATAACCATCAGTAACTATAAAATAGAGAAGCAATAAATTAATATAAACTATTGGCCCAAATATTATGAATACGCTTTCGAAATGTCGCAGTCGTGTTCGAACAAACAAATCCGAGCAGCAATGAATATATCGACAAGTGATAAGAAAATAGAGAAGCAATAAATTAATATAAATTTGACGAAAAATAGAAACGAAGCTTGTTTTAGGAAACGGCATATCTACAACCAAGGAATAAGGAAGCACCCTGTGTGCATGTGCTAATAAAACAAATAGGTTGGAGCAAGAATTAACGAAAATAGATGCATATTAAACTACACTACTACGACTAACAACCCCTTTCCAATCAAGGCATGAGGAAGCATACGCATTAAATTGAAATGAATTGAAAAAATCATGGAAATGAAGAGTCAGGTCGGAGATTATCATGAGAACAATCAGATTACGTACGTTACTAGTCAGACCTTGGTAATTAATACTGCAAACTAATATTTAGGTATCGGATTATACATCAATACACCGTACATTATGAGAAAAAACGACATATCTGAGACGAAAGTGGGAAGAAGCGCATAAGTGGAACGCAACAAATCGTTGCAAGCAAGGAAACAATGAGGCAGCGAGATTCCATAGCAACCGTCAAGACATCCATATATGTATATGTTCCCTATTCGTGCTTGAACGAAATACTTGATAAATAGGGATGCTTTCAAGTCTTCGAATGACATCCAGTCCAAGATTGATCTATCGATAATCTTTATCTGTTCAAAGGCAAATCTGCACGACTTTCATTTAGTTTCAACTATTTTATTAAAATTTATATTTGTTTGCAGCCGAATGGAAAAGAATATTGCGCATCTGGACGCTCCAAGAAAGTTGCAAAGCAAAATGTGGCTGAAACTATTTTGACAGATCTGGGGATCGCACTACCAACTAAAGAGGCTTCAGCTTCAACATCAGACTCTGACAACAGTTTTGCCAAACCATCGAATCCCAATTCTGCTGATACCTCAGTCGAGATGAATGAATTTTTGTCACTCTTGTAAGTTTTATCCTAGCATTTTTTCTAGAATGACTCCCTATTGTATTACCGCCCTACATTGAATAATTGATTTATAATTATATTTTTTATTCCTATTCTTAAGCACTCCACATGCACACCTAAAAAGATCAATGGATTTTGCGTCGGACGAAGTTGGAGGTCCCAATTTTGAAGGTTGGTTTTATTATTAATTAAATGGAATGGATGGTTAAGGGTGTTGAGTGTATTTTAAGAGTTTTGTAAACTTTCTATGGTTTGTATTCGCAGCGAGTACTGTGAGTCCGAGTGTCCTGAAAAGACTTCGAAATATACAGAATTTAGATGAAAATTGTGGTGCTGCATTTAACTGCCTGATTTCGCCTGTGGCTCCAACTTACGAGGTTCTTTCAGAAGAAGGACTTTCACATGAAAAAGTTTTCACTATTAAACTTACTTGCACGGACCCTACTGACACAGAAAAATCTTTTATTGGAAAGGGTAAGTCAGTTGAAGTTTGGTACGTGAGCTTGTTTTTCTGATTCTATAATCGAACTCAGTTTTACTCACTGTATTTTAATTATTAGGTCAAAGTAAGAAATTGGCACGAAGGGATGCAGCTAGACAAGCATTGATTTGTGTACTCGGCCCTGATTGCTACCAGGCTCTCGCCCATTATTCAACGCGACAAAAGAGTCAGACGACTACGCCAAAGTCGGATGTCATTATGTCAGACGGCAACGGGGACGGCAGAAATAACGAGTACAACATAAGATTTGCTGATCACGTTTCCAAGTAAGTGTCCTGTGTGCAAGGTGAAAATTGCATGTTATTTTAGGTTTGGTGGGATTTATTTCAAAGCAGTTCCTGTAGTAAGAACATAATTATAGACGACCAAGAAAGAGTTTGGTAACGTGGAAATAGGTCTGACTGATTACAAGAAAGAATTTTACGTTAGAATTTGATTTAGTCGTAGTTTGACAATCTCATGAATGAACATTGAGCGATTAAGGTTTCGTTCGTGGTTTGTTTTTAGTAGTATCACATGCTTTACGAAGATTTTTTTTGACTTCGCATCCAAGTTTGAATCCATTAATTTATTTTAAAGTGTCTCTTCAGTTTTGTCAAGTAACGGATTACATTTGGTAAAATTAGTAAATATCCACTTGTTTTCATCGGAAAGCTTTTTAAGTCTGACTCTGAGATCTGAAACCAAAGCCGATTGACTGTGAATTTGTGAATGTGATTGTGATAGATGTGTTTGTGTATGTAGAAAAGTACAACTTATTTCAGTCATTCGCCAATAAAGGTTACCTACGCAGTGTGAAAAAGTGAATTGAAATGTTGACGTTTCTTATTTCTAGCCTGGTTATTGAAAAATATGAAGAGCTAATGAAGGCCGATGAACCGCATCTCCCACAAAAGGTATCTAGATTTACAGGTTCTTTAAAGAACATGACCCTTCACTTATGCTTTTTTTCTACCTCCTTGGGGTTCAACCAAAATTCTGCAAAGATCTCGACTCAAAGTACCAAATATTTTTACCACGACAACACCATATGCCCCTAAAAGTTCTGTGCAGAATTCGAGCCGAATCCTATTGAGGCTGGAAAACTCGTAAGGGAAGCGCCAAGTCCTTTCTTCCTCAAGTACCATTGTAAATCCTCATAGTTTCCTCCCGTGGCGGGGATGACGGCCTAATTGTAGACTAATGTTTGTCTTGATTAGTTAACAGCTAGGTGATTCTTTCCAAGCGAAATTTAAGCTGGGGATTTGATTTTTATTCTAGAAGGTTTTAATTGATAGGTTCACCTTGCGAAGGTACTTGATTTTATTTCTGCGCAAGAATGGCCATATATTTTGCAGCCAATTTTATGATCAAGCAAGTCAAGTTGCTTGAAATCTCACTTCTCACACAATTACAAGTGAGAGTCTGAGTTCTTTAACCGAACACCGGCTACTTCATTAGCCCGGTACTGGTAATTAATTGCTGCAATATATTGTAACGATCTTCGATATTTTGGTGTAGCAGTCGAATTTTCAGGGATAAGGCTAGGTAATTGCGTACATAGCGTTGTCGACGTTGACTCAAGTTAGGCTGTGAGAAATCGTTATCCAGAGGTTACTCAGGTGTAGTTAATATAAGAAGTATTTCAATGCTAGAGGTCAGAGGTCATATTTCTTTTGGAGACCTTGCTTAGTGTACTTCTTACATGTGACGTGTATGTATAACAGTGTTTGGTTCATACGAAACAGGTTCTAGCTGGGGTTATAATGACAACTGGTTATCCACTGATTGAGAATACCCGAGTTATAGCAGTAACGACTGGGACAAAATGCATTGAGGGGGATTTCATGTCTGAGAAAGGATTAGCCCTGAATGATTGCCATGCAGAAATTCTAGCAACCCGTTGTGTCAGAGATTTCCTCTACTCGGAACTTGATAAACTGTTAGTGGAGGATGGAATTGAGCAAGTTGATCTTTCGGCCGATACAATGGAAGTGGATGAAGAGAAACATTCCATTTTTGAAATTGTACGAGAAACATTAGATGGAGTTTTGAAGTTCAAGTTGAAAGATGACATCAAATTCCATTTGTACATCAGTACATCTCCATGCGGAGATTCTAGGATCTTCTCTCCAAAAGGAATTGATGCAAATACGACGGAAGAGGACATGGAATCTCCAGGTGACGAACCGCCCATTCTACCGGAAGCTCATCCACTTCGTCAGAATCGCGGTGTACTAAGGGCTAAAATTGAGGCGGGTGAAGGAACTATTCCAGTAGCTAATTTGAACAAAGGTATTCAAAATATTGAACAGTATTCGCATATTGCATAAAGCTCAAAGCTGTATCCGCACTTCTTTGAACGTTTGATTTTCATTAAAAAATAGGACCACAAACTTGGGATGGAATTCTCCAAGGGAATGCTCTTCATACAATGTCATGTTCGGATAAAGTCTGTCGTTGGAACGTTATTGGAATTCAAGGGGCTCTGTTGTCTAATTTTATGGATCCAGTGTTTTATTCATCAATAACACTTGGAAGTCTTCATCATCCGGTCCACTTTAAGAGGTAGCTATTTATTACTATATGAATTATTTGATCACAGTAGCATCTAGCATACTCCAATACCCTGGGCCAAGGGAGGGGAGTCGCGGGCTTCAAAATACAGGCAAGGGGGGGAAGCATTCCGTTAGGCGCTGTGTAAGCATTGGCCCCAAGGAGGGGACGCGCTCAATGACGCCTAACGGGGTTTTGGACTATGCACAGTAGGGCTGGAATACATAAAATTATGGATCTGCTTTGAAAGCTTGATTCCAAATATAGTATTAGTTTTGGATGGATATTTTGGTAGTTAGATACTTGCGTAACTTGCCAATGGCTTTGGTGATTCAGATTCCCCATGTCCTATTTCAATTCCAAATCCAAGAGTTGTATTATTTATCCGACATATGCAGATGAGATAAGATCTTCAGACCCGATATTCAACACTAAAACATTGCCCCTAATCTGCCGTTGTGTTTATTTGAATTTAGGGCCATAATAGGTCGAATAGAATCGTTGGAATCAACATTGGTTCCTCCGTACAAGGTGAACAAACCGGAACTACTCATGGTCTCAAAACAAGGGAAACGGCGTGTGAAGAAGTCGCCGAATCACGCCATCACTTGGACGTCAACTTGGAGCACTACTGAAGTACTGTCAGCTTCCAAGGGATGTTGTCTAGTTTCAGGAGTTGCCTCAAGACTGGCTAAACGAGTTCACTTCCTTCGATTCTTAAAAATTTTCAAAAATAAAACTGGACGGAGGGATCATTTTGCGAACTTGTCCTATGGGGACGCTAAATTACAAGCTAAGGAATATCAGGTATGGAATATAATTATTGGCCGAAGGACCATATTAAACAATTGTGGTTAATAGATTGCCTTTAAATTATCGTTTCTCAATTCTCAGAATATTTTAAAAGGTATATCACTAATCGGTAATCCAAAGCAAAATTAACTTGAAGTTTTTTTATTCCAATGAACAGAAAGCAAAGAATGGCTTCTTCTCTCTCATGAAGGATTCTGGCTTTGGAACATGGATTTCGAAGCCCGTCGAGCAAGACTCGTTCTATCTGGACTAAATATTTAGTTGTCTCATGTAAACTATCTTATGTTAATTTTTCAGAGTAGTATATTAATACTGGTACAGTATATTTAAAATGTAGACTAAATGTTAAAACGCATGGATATAGCAGTAAAATGAATTAATCTTAATTTACTGTAGATATAAATCTTGCGTTAGTTATATCTGATTAATTTCCTTGAATCGTGTTTATTCTGTGTTCTCGGTGTTTCGGTGTTTTTCTAATAAATTAAATTCAAGAAAAATTCAACCCCCGTGTTTCCTGCCTAACTTTAATTTTTATTGATTTTCATTGATTAGGGTTTCACAATATCTCAGCGAAATAAAAAACAGGTATTACTGTGTTTATGTAACATAACATTTAATGATTTTTAGAAACAACTGTGTTTGTCATCATGTAGGTGTTATTTAGCATGCAATACTACAGATAATAATAGTGAATATGTTCTGCAACTTCAAAGAATTCTATAAATCTGAACCAAAGTAGTTTTTGTAATAAAACAAATAGTAGTAATTTAAATTATAATTCAATAAGAACATGTCTTATTTCAAATGTACAACTGACGTGTCATCCACGTCAATTCCTAACATTCTCAAGTCATCAATGTCATCATCCCCAGGTGCGGCGGGTTCTTGTTCATAGGCAGCCGAATTCATCATATTCATATCCATAGCCTCAGTATACATTTCCGTCTCATTTTCAGCGGCCATCATTACTGCCCCACCATTTTCTCCTGTTGACATTTCAGCTACACCTGCAATCAAACGATTCATGGATAAAAAATATTCGGTCGGATACTAAAGTTTTTAGGAGAAATATTCCGTTAAGAGTAACCGGAAAAAGAAAATGAACATTTCTTGTATGCAAACAAATTACCTGGTGGCCCTTCGTATTCCGACGCGGCGACGTAGCCTTCAAATGAATTCTGATACGGTTCGTATCCCATATACTGGTATCCGGCAGGTTGAAACTCTGTTGGAGATTAATTAAATTAAAAGGCGTCCATAGAATCTTTCGAGTAACACTGGAAAATTCATTCCTGCAGAATTGAGGATCACCCTCACCAGACTTATCGTTCTAACTAGATAAAATGATACAAGACAAAGAAATCAATAATTTCTTACCATAACTCTGCGGAGGAGGTGGTGGTGGCATACCCATATGCTCTCCAGTCATGGCCATTCCAGGCGGAGGGAATGGAATGGTTGAAGGTTTAGGTCCAGCCCCACTATAAATTATGTCCAGAGCATGTTGAAGATCGTCTGGTAAACCACCTGGACCTGCAGTTGCTGCGGCTCCTGCAACAGCCGTATCTCCTGGAGGTTTCACATCTTCACTCCCACGCTTTGTTGACCTGTGATAAGTTGAACTCTGGGGCTCGGTGGTACCAGAATTGTCATATCCAGCTGCTGCTGCTGCTGCTGCTCCATCGTCGAAATTGACAGAGTAACCAAATCCAGTCAATGAATTGTCGCTCTTCGTAGACATGTTGGAGTCTTCCGTATGTCCAAAAGCCGAAGAATTGGTGGCACCAGAGTCCTCTCCGACCTTACCAAGCGGGATTGGTCCATACTCACCCGTTGATGCCGAAGGTGTTTTCATTTTTGCAGCCTTACCACTTTCAGACTCCTTACCCAGGCCAATTGGCTTTTTGTATAATGGCATCTTACCAATAATAGGAAGTCTCCTTATGTTCTCTCTTTCCTTAACCTCCGGACGTTGATCCTATTCTCTTTCACGTTCACGAGATTTCGAACGTGTCCTGTCTCGCCGTCGTCTATCTGAATCCCTGTCACGTGACTTCTCCCTCGACTTTGACCTCGATCTATACATATGATCAGAAAAGAATCATATTAACAATGTGTCCCTTCCTGTCCCTAACGAAACTTTAAATTACAAGTTGGTTTGGTAATTGCAATTTGCAATAGAGCAGTATATGGAGAGCCCCTTCCCAATTTATTCGCTCTCTCTCTCTCTCGTACGGAAATGTGCAGTAAAAGCACAGAGACTCATCTGCCAGAGTTTACGTTTTGATTTCACTTTTGATTTGTCAAAAATTTCCAATCTTTCCACGACTCACTCGTACCTATAAATTCATTGTGTTCCTACATACATGTGGTGCAAACGAAAATATAACAGGACGAACAATCGAATGGAATCGCGACAAAATCATCAAAAAATATCATTTCAATACCCCCTCCCAGTATGCCAACTACTCCCATTTCGATTGAACGTACATGTACATGCAGATTTCTTCAACACAGCACAATATCTGTTTTGAATTTTGAATAAATTGTTTCATTGTTTTTTTGTATGATTCATACCGTCTCCGTCCTCCACGACCCCCACGATCTCTCTCTCGATCTCTGTCACGATCTCGAGCAGAGAAAGACAGTTCTACTCGGGATTCGTATCTTTTGTTGTTATCGTTATTTCGTCTCGAAGATTCAATTTCTCGGTCTCTCCCAGAATCTCGACCTCCTCTGGAAGTTGGTGGTGGTGGCACAATGGGAGCTGGCTTTTTGATGGCTACTTCCTTTTCTTTCTCTTTCTCCTTGGTGGCTCCATGTTTTTGCCGAACAATCTCAGCAAATTTTTGTGTGTCAATATCAAGAGAAACATTTTGTGTTTGTGTTTTACCCATCCATTCATCTACGCTGGAATCTTTGTTAGAAGTGATTTTAGCCGTAGTTGCAGCCGAAGCGTAAGCCAAAGAACGGTTCTCATTTTCCTTTGAAATGTTTCGCATTTGGACTCGAATGCTCTTTGCATTTTCATCTTCTTCAAAATCATGGGTACCGGGTTGATACCGAACTCCGACTCCTTTCGCTTCATCAGTCTCAAAGCTATATTTCCCACCTTTCAATCGCTGATGATTTTGGTCACCCCCAACTCCTGGGTGAAGTCCAGAACGGGCTCTTGCTTTCTCTCGATCATTCATCCATTTAGTTTCCCAATCTGGATGTTCCTCCAAAAAATTCTGTATAACATTTCACAAAGTTATTTGGCTATCAATCGTAAATAATTTTTCGAGGAAACCACATTTCATCTGAAACTCCCGAGCAGCTTTTAACATGAAAAGTGGATTCCGTGTTAAAAAACTCAAAATAATAAAGTTTTAATTTGCAGTTCCGCCGAAGTAAAACTAACGACCAATTGGATTAGTTTTACTTCACAAATTAAACATAATTAATATTTTTGTATAAATTCTGATCAAACCGAGAAATGGCTGCTATGATCTTCAGACTTTAGATGTTCAGTTGCACAATGAGGATCTCCCAACCATGCATTGCAGATTCGACAATACCATCCTTGAACTGGAGTGAAGAATTGAATACCTGTGGCGGATAAAATAAAGTACAATATAATTTAGCATAAGAAAAACAATTAAAATTATGTTCCAACATGAAAGTGACCTTTGTTTGGTTAGGAAGTCAATGATTCCCAGTTGACTATTCAGTCAATCAGTGACTGACAACAAGTGCATTTGGAACAGAACTATAAGGAGGGCTTGAGTTTGAATTTGACAAAATATAATATTGATCAGCCTCATTCTACAATACCGACTCCCCACATTACCTCTGAATGGTACTTTCTTTGCTCCAGGCTCTGGCTTTGATTCTTTTAAGGAATTCCTTTTATGCCATGGCTTCTCGTCAATCCCAAGTTGCTGAAAACATTAAATATATCCGAATTTGTGATTAGCATAGGGAACTGAAACTAAAAATCGGAAGTACCACAGGCACTGTCTGGTCAATTCTACTTACCTCCACTTGTGCAAGGTGATCAGGCGAGTGTAGATGATCCAACATGGTCTGAATAGTCTCAGGGAATACATTACAAAGTCTACACCAGTGCAAACCATTATCGAAAAAATCAAGGTTCCTAATTGGTTCTTCCTTCTTTGTCAGAGGAGGCTGTTCAGAAGAAATAGAATAAATTAATAACAATTTACAAATGTCTCTGATTAGAAATCTAGGAAATATAAATTTCGTACAATCAAGGAATAATGAGAACAAAATAAAATAGATTGACTTACCGAAGATACTAACGTCACCTGTTGCTTTGTGCGTGGGGGTGAAGAATTCAAACTACTAATTTTTGGTGGTGGAGGTGGCACTGGTTTCGGTTTTATATCTGGATTACCTCCGCGAAGGACCGTAGTTATTTTCTCCAGTACGATATTAACAGCCTTACAGCGTCCCTTCAACTCAGCCTGTGAAAAAGAAGAGTTGAAAAATCAAAATCCTATAGTAAAAATATTTAAAAGGTCAAAGTTAGTATTCCGATGAATACCTGAAGTTTCAGGTTCTCTTCAATTAGCTTCATGTCTGCTTTCGCAAGTGCCAACTCATCCTCTTTAGTCCTCAAACGTTTGATCTCTCGTTCCAGTATTTCTAGCTTCTTTTTATAAGCTTCACCTTGTTTCAACAAAACTCCCTTTTGTTGTGCAGTCAAACCACCAGGCTTTTCTTTATCGCGTTTTTCTGCAACACGCAACGGACACAAGCACAAATTATATTACAGTAAACCAATTACAACTTCCCGGGAAGTGTGAGAAAGTGTAAGGAAGTCCAAATACTATTAAGAATTCTATTAAGTCTATTAATTCTACTAGAAGTGAAGTATTACCGTCGTCAGAAGAAGAATCCGATGAGTCATCACTGTCTCGCTTCTGGAAAATTAAATTTAAAACGTTAAGTCGTATTACCATACTAACAACACCAAACCGAAGTAGTAGTAAGATTATTAATATTAAAATCGACATACCGATCTAGACTTGTGTTTCTGTTTACTCTTTGAATTTGAATCAGACTCAGAGTCCGAGGAGGAAGAAGACGAAGATGACGAAGAGCTCTTTCGGCGTCTCTTCTTCTTCTTCGAATCTTTCTTTTTCTTGGCTGCGACTGGGACAACGTTGTCATCCATCGACTTGGATATTGTAGGTGCCGGAGGTGGGTAAACAGGTTGACTTTGTGGCAAGGATTGATACAATGTATCCGGAAGTTGTTGTTTTTGAGTTTGGAATCCTAAAGGCCGATCGCCATATCCACTACCATAGCCTGAAGGAATGGGAGCATTCGCATTGGCTGATACAATTTTGTAAGCCTCAACTTGGGCTTGTTCAAGTTGTTTTTGTTTCTGATAATTGGCCAATTGGTACTGTATTTGTTGGTATTGTTCTGAAGTGTATTGGCTGGTCGCCGGAGGAGGAACAGCACCCATTTTACCATTTTGTGAATTACTAATTTCTTGTTGCTTCATATACGGAGATGGTATGTCAACAGATTGCCAACTCTCTCGTTTCTTGACAATAGCAGCTGGTATATAAGCTCCCTCAAATTGTTCATTCATTTGTATGGTTGTGTTCTGGAAATGTGGGGCTGGAGGAGCAGGCTTGGCTTGGTGCTCAACCGATTTCCTCGGACTAGTTTGATCTTTTACAGGCTCACGGTCGCGACTCTGACTTCGGGCCTGGTCACGGTCACGCCCGTCACGCCCTCGACTTCGACTACGACTTCGACTATCACTCCGACTACCACTTCTACTTCTACTCCGGCTACGCGCTCGATCTCGTCCTCGATCACGATCCCGATCCTAAAAAAATTATGTAAACTCAGCACGATAATTCTTTCACAAAGACATTTTGGAAAACATGTGTTTGCAGTTAAGAATTTATGAACATCAGATATTTATTTATTTCGTTACCCTGCTCCGGCTCCTCCTGTGGTAATCATCGTCATCTCTGTCCCAGTATCTTCTTGGTTTGTAACCTCCTCTTCCTCCTCCACGGTAACCTCCACCTCCTCTTCCCCGATATTGGAAACCCCCTCCTCCGCCCGACCGATAATTCGAGCTCATGATGACTCTTTGAGCCAAAGAACGGTCAGTTCGAACACTAACAAATCAAGTGGGAATAAATACCAGCCAGAGCACTGATGATACCTGCAATTCAGAGAAAAAAACTCAAACTAATGCTTTAATACCGATATTTAATAATATTGATCCTTTCTGATTGTCCTACAATTCAGACACGACTGTCATTATCGTCAGAGGTCATGTTCTTGAATCTCATTAATATTAATATTAATTGATAAAATAGTCGTGTTAATTTTTAATTACCTCTGTAGATGACCCAGTTGCCAGTCGTTTTATTTTTTGTCCGAAGATGTGGACTTGTCTCCACTCTTTCCTTGAGCCCCAAATGACAATTTCCTCACAAAAATAAAGTCACTGGACGTAAACACTATGATGATGAATAGAATTTTACCCAACTTTACGAATTTGTTCTCCATTTGCCATTTATAGAACGATTAACAATTAATTGTCAAGAAAATTGAATCACTGCCTAGGACTGACAATTCGCTCCTACTGGCTCTACGCTCTTCACTTTTCTTCCTGGAAGAAGAAAATAAGATAAAACTGAAAAAAAATACCTAGTTTGATAAATTAATTTTGATTAGACTAGAATTTGCGGTCTTCTTGTCTTTTTGAACCGCAGCGGCTCGTCGGACTCGGACAAGGACTTTGACATTAGATTTTGGGACGCCAGTCTGGGAATTTGGACAAACACAAATCAAACGGATTCTTGGACGAGAGATGGCAACGAATGTGTGGTGTCTGACACCACGATCACGCTACCACCGGGCACTTTTTGGACATCACATGCATGGTAAGCAAAATGTATATCTTAATATTTTCTAAAATTAGTTAGCTTTGGGTTGGTTGGTTGTGGTACAAATATAATTATGTCCACGTTCGCGTTCTGGGTAGACTGGTAGGCAAATTCTTATATAGCGTTTATCAGACTTGGGACAATTTACTTTGAAAAATTAACTTACAAATTACACTA
>JAQGCB010002147.1:0-12292 GCA_034698835.1 Protaphorura tricampata | reverse complement strand
ATATAAATAAATAAATAATAAAGTGACTATAATGTCATTTTTCCATATATAAAGTCATTCATAATAGTACATGCAAGAAAACCAAAATAATATGCCAAATATTTATGTCCATCCAAGCTGAAAAAAAAGCGCAAGACCAGACCAGTCTCCTGGTTAGTGTAGCATCAGCAGCAGCAGCGACTATGTAGTAGTGCAGTGCACAGGTAGGTAGGTAAGTAAGGTCAAAGGTCAAGGAAGGTTAAAAAAACTACGTACACTAACTGGTCAGGAAATAGTGGATGAGTGTACAACAAAGAAAACAAAAGAGGTGGTGGGGAGGAGAATTTTTGAGAAAATAAAATAAAAAATGTCACATTTTACTCACCGGACAAATAGTCATGAGTGTCCATAGAGTCCATGGTATCCGTACGTGTGGCCAAAGCGCGTGAAAGGTCAACTGGTTTACTAAGGTCAAGTGGGAATTCTCCAGGGAAAGACACGTTGTTCTCTCTCTCCGAGGGTGACCCAAGTTCAGTCTTAACGAGTCTAAGGTCAGTTGGGGTTTGAGACTCAGGGCGTCCATTGTGACTAGCGGCTGATGATGATCCACCGCCGACGACGATTGAATGGTGTTGATGTTGAACCTCTTGAGCATAACGTTTTAAACTCTCTTCATATAATTTTTTAAGTGATGTTTCCAACTCAGCATGGGTAGAAAGTGAATGAAGAAAAGGGGTCATAATGTTTGGTGAGGGTGAAGTAGACGAGGGTGGAGCACCAAGTGAGTTAGTGTTAGCATTATTACCGAAACTAATAGGAACTTTAGTATTATCACCCAGTATTGGGGATGAGGCTCCGTCAAATTCCTCATCCGGGAGTGCATCTATATTGATGTCTCCTTTACTGTACTGGTCAGCATGTTTGGCCGCCAAATGGGTCTCCAAGGCGGACTTGACTTTGAAGAGGGCGGGGCATAGTGGACATCTTTTATTGATGACTTGGGCATGAGCACGGAATTGACCTTTACGTTCACGAGCCCTTGTATTTTGAAACCATACTTGAACGACACGTTTCTTAAGTCCAACTTCACGAGCAATTGTCTCTAACATTTTACGACTTGGATTTGATTCAATTTGATATTTTTGATACAAATAATCCAATTGTTCTGGAAGAATTGTTGTTCGGAGTCTTTTGTCCCTGGGTTGTTCATCTTTGTCATCATCTGTGTACTCATCAGCTGACCATTTACGTTTTGCAGTTGCATCACCAGCAGTACTACTCGCAGCACTGTGTGATTGTTGTTGTTGTTGTTGCTGCTGTTGAGTACATTGTGAGAGTGTATCTTTTTGTTCAACTTTGATTTGAACTTGTTGGAGTTGTTGTTGCTGTTGTTGCTGTTGCTGCTGTTGTTGCTGGTGAGCATGTTGTTGAAGGATTCCAAAGGGACTTTCGGGTGAGAACTGTGGAAATAAATTTGGATTCATGATATGAACCAATTGATGTTCTCTCCAAAGTTCAAACCTTGAGAACATTAAATTACACTTGTCACACTGGAATGTTTCATCTTGACTACTATTACTCCCTTGTTGTTGTTGGGCCTTCATTTCAGCATTGTACATGGCGGCGGCAGAAGCTGCACTTTGATTAGAATTATTTGAGTTCCCAAGTGCTACGGCCGCTGATGGGCTCGGACCACAACTTGACGTCAATCCACTATTATCTGTAATGTTGCTGGAATTTGACTCATCTGAACTCATGGCGGCTGCAACTTGGGCTGCAGCTGCTTGGGCTTGCGCGCTTCGCTTTGCATCTTCTTCTTTAAAACAATGTGTTTTTTGATGACGAATCAATTCATAGTATCGTTGGAAAACTAGTAAACACTTTTTACACTGATAATTTAGTCCTGGGGTTCGTTGGAATCTTCCAGTACTCTCATCAGCTGTTGTGTCTACAGGGGGTTGATTCTCATAAACTTTTCTTGCTTTTTGTCGAGCATTTTGAAACCAAACAACTATGACGCGTGGACTCAAACCCAATAATTTAGACAAATATTCCAAGTCATCATCTTTAGGGTAAGCATTATTTTCAAAAAATTCTTGTAAAACTTTAATTTGATAGTCAGTGAATCGAGTGCGATTGGCTCTTTTTCCAGAAGACATACCACTTTGACTTCCACAGTTAGATAGGGGTGGAGTTGTCATGGAAGATGACTCTGGACGACCAATACTTCCAGCTGGACTTGCTAGGGAGACGGGGGAGGCAAGGGAGAGAAGGCTTGAATTAGGAACTGTTGAAGTGGGAGTGGCAAAACTATTAGCGTTGTTACTCATTGGGGGTGGGAGCATGGCTTGTTGGGGCCCACCTTGTGAGTCCATGTGCGAGGTTATGAGTGAAGACAGAGTAAGGCTACTCGGCGAGGAACTTGAGTTTGCTTCAGGAACTGACATTGCAAGATTTGCGGCCGCGGCGGCTGCAGCAGCACGTTGGGCCGCTCCCTTATGGCTCTTTGAATTTGAGTGTCCCCCGTTACCTCCTCCGCTCCCTTTGGACGGAGCTGCCCTTTTACGGGGACGTTCATCTTCGGATTTAGACTCTGTCTCTGAAATCTCACCGTGACTTTGACCATCCATGTCATGATTATTCTTATTATCCCCAAATCCTAACAATTGGAAATTACTTTGATCTAAATGATGGAAAGCATTGGACAAATGTGTGCTCAGATTCATATTCATTTGCATAACTTGTTGTTGTTGTTGTTGTTGTAGCTGTTGTTGCTGCTGTTGATTTTGACTCAGTTTTCTGGAAGGAGGTTCTTTCTTAACAGGGGTTGTCAGAGCAGGGACTGTGTATAATTTTAACTCTTCTGGGTCAAGGGCCTTGACCTTGGTCTCCCCAGTTTTTTCATATTCTTCCAAATTTAGTGTTGTAGATGGTGGGTTACTAAAATTGTATGGTGAGTCTTTGTTTCTTTGACGTTCTTTGAATAGAGTATTTCTGAACCAATGTTTAATGACTTTTGGAGGGAGTCCACTCTGTTGTGCCATTTGTTGGATTTGATCTTCAGACGGTGAATTATTTATATCAAAATGAGCCCGAAGAATTTTTAATTGCTCATCTGTGATCCTCGTCCTAGCTCTTTTCTGTTGTGAATTAGCAGAATTTGGTTGTTGTTGTTGTTGCTGTTGCTGCTGCGCTTGTTGTTGTGCTTGTTGTTGTTGTTGAAGCATTTGTTGTTGTTGCTTTGCTAGGGTCGCATGGTCCATTTGTGAGAAAGGATTATTGGATTGAGAATTGCCTTGATTTTGCCCCATGGAATTCATATGATCAAATGGTGGTGGCATCATCATGGACACGAGCGGTGGTTGAAGATTCATAGCAGCCAGAGCGTTCATGTTAAAAGGGAGACCCATTCCTAACCCAGCAGCCATCATCATTGGATTTAACATTGGATTGAATTGATGGAGTTGAGATGCGGCCATGAGTGCATTTTGAACTTCACTCATATGTTGGGCTAATGCCATTGGGATATTATTTGAGTGTTGACCTCCGACCCCGGCTCCACCACCACCAGATGATGCTGCAGATGTATTGTTAATACTCCCACCACCAGTTACACTGTCTGCACTGGAAGCAGGTGTTGTGGAAGCGGTCGGGGTACTTGGAGCCGTAGGGTTATTTACCACATGTTCAATACTAGATGACCCCTTTGAAACGTCCCTTAATTCCAATTCCATCGCCATACTATTTTCTTTCTCCATTTCTTCATTAGCCGCTGCAGCAGCAGCTCCAGCCACTTCTAATTTCTGAGCATAAGCTGTACGGAAATCCTCAGCAAAATTTTCCAAAATCTCCATTGACACAATGTCCTTATGAATTTCTTCACAATGAGCCTTGAGTATCCAGACAGAAGAAAATACTTTTTTACAGTAAGGACAAGATGAGCGGGCAAGTTCAGGGAATTCAGATAAAATTTGTTGTTCTTCAATATTTGGAATTTCATCCTCATCTTCACACCTCTTGAGTCTTTTCTGATGATACTCATTGAATTGCATCACAATCTCAAATCCATAACTCTCTAGAATGTGTTTATACAATTGTGATGATTTTCGACTTGGCATGCTAAATCTTTGATATCCCTCGTCTGATGCTCCCGCCGTTGGGGCTGGTGATTCTGCCGGAGATATATTACAAACACCACCCATTTCTCCCGCCAACCCGCCGATCATTGATGTATTCGGTGTTGACGTTGAATTTGGTGATGGGAGTGGTGGGAACATTGACAATGGATTCTGGAACATACAATACAAATGTTGATGTTGGATTAGCTGTTCTTGTGACCCACACGGGGCACTGCATCTAGGGCAAGAGTATGCTGAATTTGATGGTGAAGCAGATGAATTCATAGCTGCTGGTGAGATGGAAGCATTCTGTGGGCTTGAATTTTGACTATGACTCAAAGCTGGACTTGAAGATCTAGCCGTTGATGCTGAGAATGTAGAGTCACCCATCTTTGAATTTAAATTATTGGTTGGACTCAACATTTCTGCCATAAATTTTTTATGTTGATCTTGCATTTTTTGTGGCTCTGGTTGTTCAATCAATGGTTTACTGAGATCAATTTGTCCATTCATAGCTAATTCTTGTAATTTTGATGCTCTTGTTTGATGGAGGACAGAGCGCATGTGTATGTCCAAAGTAGATCCTTGACTATAGGCTACTTTACAAATATTACATTTGAATGGTTTTTTATCTTCATCATCTGTACTAACGATGGAAGTTGAGGAAGTTGATTGACGATTGAGTTGTTGATTCAATTCACTCCCACTATTTGTTGGTGGGGTAGAGGTCAATTTTGTTGTCGTCGTCCCTCCAGATGAACTCACAGGGCTCATGAGTGGACTTTGTGAAGAATTATTATTATTATTATTATTCCCACCACTGTTGTTGACTTGAGACAGAAAATGTTGTTGTTCTTGCATGGCTCTTTTCAATTTATGTAAATGACTGACAGAGTTGTAATGAACGAGTAGAATATTTTTCTGTGTGAAGGATTCTTTACAAACTTCACATTTGTATGGACGATTAGGGTCCAAATATTTTTCCATAGGGTAACTCAATTTCTCACCTTTACGATGTAAAAGTGTTTTGTTATGACTCGTAAGGTAAGATTGACGGGTGAATGCTACTTTACAACGGTGACATTTGTATTTACGATTTGGATCATTGTAACTATCTTCTGCCATAGCTTGAGTGTTCAAATAATCTTCAAATAATTGTTGTTGGTCTTTACCACTCCCAGAATTCCCTGTTGAATCATCATTAGAGTCACCATCTCCGTCACCATCTGGATCTTGATTTTCACCAACCAATGATTGTTCTTCTTCTTCCCTTAATTGCATCAATTGTTCTTGTTCTTCTCTTGCACTCTCTTTCTTGAGTAAATCATTCATTGTAGGGTCAAGGACTTGACCAGTCAAACCAGCCAAGAGTAAGGGATTTGTCGCAATAGAGTGTTTAAATTGTTGGAGTTCATCTTCAGATAATTCAGTGTGTGAGGTCTCAACGTGTTTCTGGAGTGCCAGTAGTGACCTGAAACTCCTCCCACATAGACAACATTTCGACGCATCCCGAATTGCATGGTATTGGGAATGAAGTTGAAGTTTTTCCATAGTTTTGAATGCTAGACTGCATTGATTACACCGATACTTGTACACATGCTTCTCACTCACTGCCATTGATGAGTGTTGTTGTTTTCCAAGTCCACCACTACGTGCAGCATGGATTTCACGGAAATGCATTTGTAGGGATGGGGCTGTTGGGAAATATTGATTACAACCCTTCTTCCAGCAAAGATACCCTGGACCTCCAGGTGTTTGTTTAATTTCTAAATGACCCAATTCATTTTGATGTGCACAAAGTTCATCCAAAACTCTGAAACATTTAGAACAAGTTTGACAACGGAATTCTTCTCCATCACTCCCACATTCTTCACTCTCAGATAATTTGTCCTTTTCTCCTTCATCATTTGAGTCTGATTTGAGGTCTGCAGAGCTAGATGATTGGTTCCCAGCAGATCCACGACTTGAGGATGTTGTATTAGTGGCTCCAGTTGTATTCAACCAATGGGATTGATTTACGAGTAGCAAAAGTCTTTGAAGCCCTTCAGCATTCACGCTATGGACTTGCATCACGTGAGACTCTAAACTTTGACGATCATGACAAGGGTCTTGACACAGAGGGCAAGTCATGGTCATTCCAACCATTGCTGCTGCTGTAGGAGAAATTCCAGAGTTTCCTTCTGTTTTAGATTCTGGGCTAGAGCTTGACGTTGTACGTGGGCGGGATGATGTGGTTGTCCCAAGTGACATAGAAAGGTCAGATCCTGAATGTTTTGATGTAAGATGGGCTTGTAGTCTGGATTCGGAATCTCCAATAAATGTACAGTAAGGACAACTGAGATCTGATAGGTCAGCCCCTTCTTTTTCCAAAGCATTCTTCAGAACGCTGGCCCGATTTCTTGCCCCCATAATCTCTTCTTTCTTTATTTCTTTCCCATCTAGAAAATTATTTAGTAGGTGCATAAAGACGTTCCCTGAAAACGTTAGGGATTCTTTTAACATACTGTTCATGAAAATCTCATTATGCCTCCAAATTTTGGTCCAACATTTCCTAGAGTATAATGTATGCACATTCTACAGTAAACTCCCTGTACATCGAACTTTTCTACAATCTAACAAAATAGGATCGGTATAAAAATGACTTCATGAATCATAAACTATTAGAATATAACCACAAGTTCAATTACAGAACCTGCCGATGTAAAGAGAGTTGACTGCAGGACCCCTATCCTGTAAATCTGGAAAATATTCTCAATCTTCCTGAAATTATGCTAAATTCTCCAATATTGGTAAAAAAAAAGTCTTTATACCTCTGGGACGTTCAAAACACGAGTAATCTCCCCTATTCTGTGTTGTGTTCACACCTGGGTCAATTATTCAAGGGCAATACCGTGACCTTAATTTTTAATTGGGACCTATTATTTTATTACCCCGGATGAATCTCATGATCGATGATAATCCCTCGAGAGCAGTTCAGTTCAGTTCAGTTCAGTCCACACACACATGTATTGTCTTATCAAGATCTTCCCTCAACAGATGGATGTATATTACATTTTTTTTATGTTTTTGTCTGATTGCATGTGATAATGAGTGAGAGAATATGTGCTCGACTATTAATTACCCTACCTCCGGCTTTTTTACTCCACATTAATTGCTACCTTGCACTCGTTAGCCTTCAACTGGTACATTTTGATTCATAGACGTTCGTTTGTTTCATTCGTTCACTCTCTGTTGTCCTGTCCTGTCCTACCTGTCTTGTCCGTCCACTTGAAAAGAGTGTGGAATTAATTTAGTAGTTTGGTTCCTCTCAAAATGAAATAAAAAAAAGATCCTCTGCTCTCTCTCAATAATTAATGCCTTGCCTTGAATTGTCCGACGGCTACGGGTATAATTTCCCATTCTTTATTCCAACCCCGACGTCCAAACCAATTTTATTTGAAATGTTCATTCTCCAAAAAATCAGGTTTAGTTTTTATGTACGTATATATGCATGGAATGGAACATGGACATAAGTGCAACTTAATATTATTATTATTATTTAAGGTTCTGTCTTGTACCGTACGTTACGTCTATTCTACGTATGAGCCCCTGTTGATTCTATGAAATAATTCCCCCCGTCCAGTTTTGCCTCGTGGATTCTTAATTCTTATACGTGCACTCAAATATTACATGATCACGAAAATGAGATTAGAAATGCATGGAAAGGGAAACTCTGCACGATATTTTGTGCTTTATTCCTCTGGAGTCTGGATGGATGGATGGATGGATGAATATGGTCATCAAATTATGCACTTGCTATCATAATTACATTTTTCTGAGAAAAATATATATGCAATATGCACCCCAGTCCTATCCTGTCTGGCAGAAAAATATGTATTTCCATAAAAGTCCTGGTTCCTGGTGGGAATTGAACCCGGTGCGCGGTGTGTGCATACTTTTCTTACGACTCATAATTTAACAATTAAATCGTGAATCGAAACAATTACTTCAGACAGTCAAAATTAGTCATAATAATAGTTTGAACATGTCGTTCCGTTTGCAGCACCGTTCCGGAATGAGTAATATCGCATGTTCGTACATCCAGTGCTTGAAATAACATCCTGGAATGACTCCTTGTAATTACAATTAAATAATTTGAGTGATTTTCCCTCTAATTCTAGGAAAGGAACGGAAGGAAGTTTGATCAATTAGGGGGTCGCCCTCCGGTGGATATATGCGGTGCACCTAACGTACGTAAGTAGTAATTACAGGTGTTGCGGAACAAGCACGCAAATGTTATTTTTTAAAATTGAATTTTATAAAAATAACTAAAAAAACAAACAAATAAAACAAATCGTACTTATTTTTATCAGTTTATAAGTATGACCTTCTCAATGCAGATCTAACTCTCATCCAACAGAAACAGACAAGTAAAATTTCCCATGCAAGAATGCATCCTGTGTCTGTGTGTAGGCATAACCCCTAAATCCTTTTGTTTCCCATCCATGCGACCTGCCAACATGCAGTTAGCCTCAAAATGACTCATTAATTGCACTTCATCAGGCTATAGGGTATTACCTCCAATTACACAAGACCGCACTGCCTTTGCCTACACTCTGAACAGAAAACAGACAGGTAATCATTCCAAACACGAAATCAAATGTAAATGTCTAAACCTTTTTTCATGAATTTATTATTCAATTCCATCAGAGCAGATTCTCGGACTACCCAGCACAGAAGTCCTGATACAAAAAAATGCTTTAACGGATTTCTTAACGGAAGTAACCAAATTTCAGGCACATGCATGCGGAATTGAAATTATGGACAATTTAAATAATTAAGTACATGCAGATGCAAATACAAGTTCATGGATTGGACTAATATATGGATTCAGATGGCTAGGGCTTCTGCCTTATCCTATGATACGAACAAACGCACGATAATTAAGACCGGAAGATTAATTTTTAATTATAGTCAATTAAAAACCTATAATTCCTTAAAAAAATCTCGCATACTCTTTATATGAAATCTCAAGAATGCCAGAATCCTGGTGACGGTGTATTAGCGAATGCAGTCCGTATCCACCCTGACCATGTGACGCTACTTTATCAGATTGATCAAAAACCTCACATCATTTATTAAATTCAGTAGCATTGTGGAGTTAGAATAATAGTATGGGGAGAAAAACCTACTCAATAATAAAAACCAGTGCAACAACAGTTGTTGCAGTAGTGGTTTGCAGGTGAACTCATGCTGTTGGACTGGACTCGATTCTGTTTCTGTTTCTATGTATAACTCAAGCAATAATTTTTTTAAAAACCTGCATGTCATTTTCTCACTTGGAAGGTATGTACGTACATGTTGTTTGGTTGAAACTCCCTGGAGTGCGTGGGAACTTGGCGGAAAGGAGTATTTTCTGGCTCACATTGCATTCTCTAACGCCAAGCATATCTATGATGAAAATTAATTTGAACTTTGAGATGATATATCCTTACAATGCAATGTTTCTATGCATGCATGCATTGCATATCCGTGAGTCTTTTATTTTGATCTCATCAAGGAAAACCCATTAGGAAGAAGAAGAAGCAGCTAGTAGAAGTGTGGAAAAAAATTCTCATGTAACAAGTACAGGAGCCGTTTTCTCTCATCACCTCTTAACACGACGACTAATTGTAAATGAGACGAGGAGGGCATGCTGGTATGTAAAAAAAAATCTAAAGCCTCCATGCCTAAGTTAATTCTAATTCTAATTCTAATTCCCTTGAATGGACTTCTGCACGGATTAGAAACGGTTTTAGAGACAAAGACCGAAAACGCCGACATGGAGGCGGTCGGGGTGCGCGGGAAGTTCAAACTCAAAGCCACGCACTTGCACTCGGTATTACTTTGGTGTGAAACCAAAATAAAATTGCATCTGGCTGACAAGGAAGGTCCTTCCGATGCAAAAATCTAACCAGTGTCCTTGGCACATGCATGCACACAAAATTCTACCTGACTTTACTAGCGAAAGTTGTCCCTCGTGAGAAAAAAAATTCTTGACTATGCACCTAATTTATCTCATTCTTTGTTGTGTTCAAATTTGGACAGCATTCCAGATCTAAGGACAAAACTCTTCAGTAACACCTACCATGTTACCAACACCATGTTGGATTGGCTTAGGGCTTTAACTTATGTGACAAATCCTGGACAGGGAAAAATGACATATTGCAGGAGCCATTAATATTTGTGTGAAAATATTTTCTTCTAGTGAAGTGACTCCACCTGCCCATGTGTGGAAGATTTACCTTTTAAGCTTAGAAATTTTGTTCCTACCGTGCCTTATCTTCTAGGGTTTTCGAAGCCTAATCCTAAACAACCAAGTCAAAACTAAAGCCTTCTTTGCCTTGGTTTCCATGAGTATCGTATAACGTTACTTGTGTAAGAGAAAAAAAAAGAACACTATGCATGTGGTATTCGGTTAGAATTTTGCTTCCAAGCCTTTTGTGGTGGTGGTGGTGCATCCTTGTCACATTTTCAGCGACACGAGTCGAGGACTAGTAAATCCCTGACACGGAGCTCTTCACTGCCATTCGTCTTACAAACACCAACGACAACGACACCGTATCCGCCAACAAAAAATGTCACTCCAGTACTTGTACCATGTAACGTCGAGTATCTGCCTGCACGTGGTCACAAATGTATCGAATGCTTTCTAGGACATTATACATACAAAATCGCTGATATTCCATGTAAACATACATGTTGTTTCCAAAACCCCTATAAAATCTGACCAAAATTACGTAGAAATATTCGTGCCAATAATCGTTGAAATTGAAATTCCAGAATGCTTAAGCTGTCAAAAACACCTCCATACCTATATGCTGTGGTGTATGACATCATGTGGACAAATGTCATCAAACTCAGCATTGCATTGTCAACGTAGGGGAGACAGACTAAAATTCCCTATTAGTTAAAACCAACTCTATTGTTATTCGTTAAAACCAGAACTGTTTAAAATGATGTGACTGGACTGGACTGAACTGAACGGCTGTGAATCTTTGGTTAAGGAATGGCTTAGTCAGGTAATACAGGTACACACACAGTACACAGTACACACGGTAGAATATTTATGAGTGACCCCAGCCTTTAAAACATGCCCATCGCCCATTTGAAACCTCGTCGAGTGTAGTTTAACAGCTCTCAGAGTCAAAGATAAAAGCCCAACAATTCACACTAATTCTCTTCAAGTGATTAATTAAACTAGGCAGGCAGGTATGGTATGGTATAAGATGTAGTACTGTGTGTGTGTGAGCTCAGACCAGAATTGTTGTCAAGTGCCTTGAATGGTTCTAAAACCCACCCTTAAATTTGCATAAAGTGACAATTTCTATTACTACCCTGCCTGCCGTACTCTGACTCTCGTCCTTCTTGTCAAAGTGAACCCTTACGTTTTCGTTGTGTTTTTGCCCCTTCATCCCTCTATAACAATGAACTTTTAAACCCCTGATGCATGCGTAATGCCTACTTGCCTGAACTAACTCACAAATCAACGTAATTACAGAAAACAAGTTTTGATGGTGAGACTCACCTTGGTCATTGTTGTAGAAATTTGGTGAAGCGTCAGATGAATTGTTGTGATGAGGATGATGGTGTTGTTGTTGTTGATGGTGGTGATTCGTAGTTTGTGGGCCCGGTGAGTCCGAGTCTGGTTGTTCCAAAACCCGAAAAACTTGGTTCAAATCCGGTTGACCATCTTTTCCCTCAGCACGTCTTTGTAGACTATGCAATTGCTCCAATTGTAAATGTTTCAGAGATCTGGATCAAAAATAATACATACATAATTAAATTATCTCACCATAGACAGATACTTAGAAATACAGGATTTTTTTAGGGTATTGTAGACTCACACGTATCAGTACAATAGAGCAAACGTTTGAGTAAAAAAATTTAAAAGTCCTTCCGAAAAACTCTGCCGCGCAAGCGCCCACACTTTAAGCATTAATTTTTTATCTGTTTGGCGGAGGTACGCCGAAGTTCAAAGGACTAATCATATTTCATCATTAAAGCAAATTAAATTAGAGGATTATTTCCTACTGGTATGGCACAACTAAACAATTACATGTCGGCCGGTAAAGCGTACAATTTATATGAAGCCCACCGCCCGCCTATATTTGACTTTTTTAAGATGCGTCTAGTAATCCTACCATTTATGACGAGAAAAAATCTTGAATTCTCTC
>JAQGCB010002146.1:0-12292 GCA_034698835.1 Protaphorura tricampata | reverse complement strand
GTAAATATAAAATGACACTTGTGATGAGGAATAAGAAACTGAGAGTATCCAAACAAAAATATTGAAGTGCATTCAAATGTCGACTACTCAATTTTAAATGTTCTGCACCTTTGTGTCTAATTATGTATTCTAAGAAATTAATTGCTCTCTCAAGTGGTGTCTCCTTCACATCACGCATTAAGACAGAGAGTTTATGAACATTCCACTTGTAGAGTGGATTTGTGAGGACTTCATGGAGTGCATTGTAAATTTCATCCGCAGTTGTATTGTCTTTATTGAATCCAACTGCAATTCCTTTTTCTTTCATTTTGATCAGAACATCACCTTGGTCAATAAAAATCGGCATTCCTACCATTGGCACTTCATAGTAAATTGATTCCATCACACCGTGAAGTCCACAGTGTGTTAAAAATACTTTTGTTTTTGGATGTGCTGGAAGAACAAATATAATTCAGTTAGAACTAAGTATAATCCAATGGTGGTCCTGGGAATCGAACCCAGGACCTTCGATTTCGTGTGTAGCTGTTTTATTTTAGGATTTCCATATAGAATAATTTTATTTAAGAAAAAGTCTTTTGAGTTTTGACCAACCTAGAACATCTTGTTGAGGAATCCAATCCCGAACCTTTACATTGGACGGGACAAAATCAACCGGTCCCTCGAACTTGACTAAAAACTTTTGTGGTAGACGACTGAAGGCCTCCATAAAAGCATTGACTAGTTTTTTTGGTACAATTTTGGGATTAAAAATGAATCCCATCGTGAATAGAACAACACCGTGTTCCCCAGAACTGTCGATCCACTCTTGAATATCCTGGGCAAATAAAATATTTGATCATAAATCAGATTATGTATTCGAGGTGTCTGATTTTTGACAGTTATCTTATCAAATCTGCAATGAATTATCGCAGTGACTCACCTGTGGCAGAGGTCGTGGTTTTCTGATTTGCATACCCCCAACATTTACAAAAGATGGAGGGAGGAGTCTTGGGTAATCCAGAGCGTAGTCTGTGTTGATTAACATTCCATTCATATCTTTGAGGAGATCGAAGGGGTGGGGAGTGCCCGGTAAATATTTCTGTACATAGTGATTTACAATGCTACAATGGATCCACATGAGGACGTGGCTTCCAATCTTCATTACTGTGTTGTATGTTCTGTCTAAAAATGTCATCTCATGTCCAAGTTTGGATAGGAAACCAGGAACATGGGAAGGTGGTAAAAATGCCGTCGTGTAGTCTGCTTCACCAGAGGCTGTAAACAATTTAGAAAGTAAAATGAAAATTCAGGTACTACCATCCAAATTCAATATTAGTGATAGAATTTTCCGACAATCTGTAAAACCCATGCAAATCCCGAAATCCTAGGATGGATAAGAATTTCATTGCAAATATTTTTCACATCAATGAGCTTTCGAATTCTTTTGCGTTATAGGAATTGAAAAATACTCGAATCACCAGACTTTCTGTGTCTGGGTCTTCCTGTCTGATATTTTTGTGACGTCAGGATAATGAGTTAAGAAATATTAAGAAGGACTTGGGCTTTCCTGACCTGTCTTCTCTTACACATAAGGATTTATGTGACGCTATTGTCTTGAATCAATATGGAACGGAAAATTTAGGATGTCAGAACAAAGCCAAAAGATTTGCTATTTAAATTGTGGGATTAATTTTGCATCACCCCGTACACGTACACGCGGTAATTGTTCGACTATATTTTTATCACGTTTCACATCTTCATGGCATAGCCCAAGAGAGTATCCCGACCATTTCTGCAACAATATGAAAGCTTACCAAAAGGAAACGCCCAATATCCCACAGCTGGAATCTTGAGATGATTTAAAAGTGCCAACCCACACTCATTGTACAAAATGTCAATGATGGCCAAATCATACTTTTCTCTTCTCATCTCATTCCGAAGTTTTTTATTTGATATAAGCGTCTCACAATGACCTCCCATAAGGGGGAAGGCTCGGTAGGATTCAAATACGGCCTGTACAGTTAGACCCGAATTCCAAAGAATGTCAAATGGCACCTGGAACAAAATATTTTGTATAATTAAAATGTATCACAAAATTAACCGTTTTTTTTCTCCGTTTGATTCTTGATTTTTTGGCACTCACCTGAAATGCAGCGCGTTTCTCTTGCGTGAGAAAAGCAAATTGACCACGGCTATTATCCATGGCCAGAGTCGTGACCGTGATATTGTCATTACTGGCTGCCGGGAACATGTGTGCATCTTTCCATCTTATAATATGAATTTGATGACCCTGCTGTACTAATGCTTCTGCCACTGACCGGAGTGTCAGAACATGTGACCCAGAGTAGAGTGGATGTAAAATTAATATTTTTGCAGACTCGTTGAGTTTTAAAAAGTTGAATAGGACAAGAATAAGAATACAAGAAGGTCCGAGTCCCTTCATTGTCATAATTTCGGAAGTCCGAGTTTTTTATGATGGCTCACGCTCAGGTGGACGTCAAGCTTTTAATTTCCTTCCAAATGTTTAGCTTTAGCTTCTTGAAGTGCCTATTACATGAAACATGAAAAAAAAAATTGAAATTAAATAATCAAGTGTCTGGATTTGGATCTGTGCCGAGTTTTCCTTCATGAGCTCATGAATCATAAACATGATATGATATGATATTATGATACGCTGTGTGAGCATCAAGCGTGCCTTCAATCACATCGCTCGGCAAAAACTCTCACTTTCAGAGCATGCAGAGTAGTAAGTAGTAGTAGTAGTGCAAATGCAAACTTGACGCATCTTGATCAAACTAACTAACGGTTCTCTTTGTTTTTCTATTCCTTCAGAATCTTGTACAGGGTTTCTAATGTGCAATCGTGATGTGGTCATTCATGAATATAGTCCAAAACTGTAGTGTAGTTAAACGGAAATGGAAGGATGTTAAATATTTGTTGAGTTTTATCATAAAACGTTATAGGAAGTCTATGAAATTTTTTTGTGTTAGGTCCAGTAATGCTGACCAATTGAAATTCGGGTTCTTACGGCTCCGGTATGCACGAAAATCCCAACATATTTTTACTTCCTCTACAGAATGCTTGTCAAATTATTTTGGAAAATCCTACAGTAAGCCCAAGAATTTGGCATTTTGACGTTGTTGTGTGTATTCGGTCTTTTTTACAAAAATTCGTTGATATTGTGTCTCAAATGCTGCAATTCATCTTCAATGTGACTGCATAATATGAACCCCCTTAGGATTTCGATTAATAGTTTCTAACAGTGTATCGGGCCCCGGGCTAAAGCTTGGCAATTAATATTTGGGACCCTGACACTACTACGTACTACGTAGTGTTATTCTACGGAATATGTGCGGATATTGCAATTGCATTTACAACAATGGAAATGGTTGTAAGGAGAATTTCCTCAACCAGGTCATGTCATGTCCGTCCATGTGTCTTAGTCGGCTCGACTCGAAATGAACACATGTGTTCTGTTCTGTATTGTTTATGTGCAGTAATAAACAGGTAAATGTTGTTGGGATTTTTGTAGTAATCTCATAATATTATTGCTCAGGGAGTTAACCCCAATAGTTTAACGTATTTTGCATTGTATTCAATTCGTACAGTAGTTACTACACCTATTTGAGCACCCAAGCACCCTGTGTTGTGGCTGTAGCCGTAGCTGCATGTGTTTGTTGTCACGGAAGTTAATGACTTTACTTTGTTTTGGAAAGGAATCAGTTCGTTGTTCGTTTAGCCGGTTAGTCTACTCACTTCAAAAACACTTGCATTTAATTATATGATCAGTTTTTTACTGTAAAAATTATGCTGCAACAAAATTGCAATGTAACTGGGATGGGATGGGTGGACATGAGTATAATTAATTGGCGACCCAGCGGAAGGTAGAATTATTATTTACTAATCGTAATTCTACCTGTCACGCGGTAACTATTGTAGTAGAAAGCAGTTAGATATGTAGACAAAATTAAAATTATATCATATCAAGCTTATTACGAATTACGATTGAGTCATTGAGTGGTACACATGGTCTACTGTGAATCCTCTATTGTTACGACTCGACGAGTTCATAATTCATATTCAAACGAATCATTTGAGCTATTTGTTTCCCGAAATATTTGCAAAAAGTTCCAAAGAAAAGCGATGACCTATTGGAATTAATGTTTTTAAGCGATCGCTGATGTGCAGATACTGTACTGAGCGCATTTATAAAAACACATGCATTGTCCGTCATACAAAACATGTATTAAACGTCAAATTGATTGTATATGTTCCGAAACTGCATAAATAAAATAGGGTCTCGTTAATTTTCGACACTCCAAACACACCTGACTGAATTTAATAGGGTATAGCAGGAGGGAATCAATGAAAATGATTTCAATTTCACAATAAGTGCAGTTTTTCAGATGCGAAATGTCTTGACAAGTAATTAATCAATCTAAACACGCTTGGACTTTAATATTCACTGATTTATCTGGTTTACTAGTAAATTTACCATATTTGCATGATATTCTGCACAATTTTTTACATTGTATATCATTCATGATATTTATTCATTAAATATGCGTGATTTCTATACTACTACTACTACTTCTACGTAACGTAATAATCGTTCCGGACTGTAACTACAGACTTGGATATTATAATGTTAAACGACCCTCACCTTGCTTTCATTTCACTTTGTCACTGTCACTACCATAAACTCTTGTCAACTCTCTTAAACTGTCACTTTTGATCATGTAATGAACACTTTTAGTATTTCAATCATGTCTTCATTTCTCCAACTATTACTACACTGACCAATCCATCTAAAATTTTGTCATGCACTTTTTATCATGAATTTTTTGAACTTTTTTTTGAACTATTCCTGCTGTAGTTAATTTTGCAGGCTATTTTCCAAAAGTACCAATTAAATTGTAAGGTAATTCAAATTTTTTGATTTTTTTTTGAAATGGTTTGAATGTATGAATAAATGCACGATTAAACTATGTGAGTGCGACTTCTACTGTGAAATAAAAACTTTTTAGCGTCTCTCAACCGTTCTTGCTCTTCGTCCACCTCTAAAAAGTGAGTGAAAGTTTGGGCGCGACGTTGATTAAGAAGAGATCTCTTTGGGTTTGGGTCTGTGGCTGTGGTTTGTTAATGTTGTTGAGGGTTTCCCATTTACTTTTTACTTTGAATTGTTTTCATATCAAATAAATGGACAATGAGAGCCCCCCAAAAAATATACAACAACGAACAACATCATGTAATAAGACATGGTTCATAAAAGTGGTCCACGATGCCAAAGTCGTGGTCGTCACGAGAAGACGTCATAACAATCGTTGTAATTGGGAGATAGACCGGATGACCATACGCGAACGAATAGCGAATGTAACAAATGCGTTCCGCTTCAAGATCCTGTCCACATTATCATCACTTCATCGTCGTCGTATTTTTCATTACTACAAACCAGACTCGAAATAATTTCATGTTTAAAACAATGAAAAATTTCTTGTTATTTTAATCGTGTTATGTTCATGTTCGTCAACGTTTTATCATTTTCATCGCTTTCGATCTTTACCGACGTCTTGGGTTCCATTTCCATATCCGGCGCGACATCCTGTTAGGTTGTGCGTATCCTATAATTTTTTACACATTAACCCAGGGCGAGGAAAAATTGTCAGATTTTTCAAATATCGGCACGGTGTTGTCGATATGATTAGTATTCCACTTGGGAAGACGATACTGAAACATTAGAGCTTCTAGATTAGGCTTTCCCCGTTAGAATTAGCATAACGTAGTGTTACGAGCCTGTCCTTGCCGTCTCGCTGTAGTTGGGTGGCGTGGCAGTTGCAATTGGGGTTTCAGGCAGCATGGTGTGGGATTTTTCTGAACCCTCCACTAGGCAAATTATAAATCTTGGGCTAAATGGGTATTGTTTTATAATTGCTTTGTTGTTAAATTTCCCTAAAATTCGCTCATAAAATTCAGGACAATTTGTGCTTAATTTTATGATAGAATTTTATACTTTCTTGAGGAAAGGAAGGAAAAATTGACGCATGACGCACACGTGCAGCTTGTCTTTATTATTACTTTCCTCAACTTTACGAACACGGATACTACTTACTTTTAATTTTGTGAAGATTGTGATTGTGTCCTACTCTCAAAAAAGATGAAAATGATTTGTTAAAAGACGAAGACGAAGTCTCATTATTTTTCCATTGTCAAAGTCATTTTCTCAATGTATTCATTCTGTCTTTATGTCTTTTTTGTAGGCACAGATTACGATACGAATTGGGAACTCGTGCTTGGCTTGCTTGGTTTATCTCACGCGGCCAAGCTAATTTTGGTCGTACAGATTTTATGGGTGCTACTTTTGTATTTTGTTGATGATCATGAAAGTAGTCCTTTTGTTTTTTTTTTATGTTTGTGCGTACTAATCTTCTGGTGTTGTCGTTGATTTACCCAAGTCCAAGTCTGATCCTTCCATCACATCACATTTTTTTTCATTCACTTTTTTATTTCTAATTCTACATTCTTTTATAGCTTGAGAGCCGTAGCGCAATTCGTCACGACAATTCTTCCTTTTATTAGGACCTAAAATATTTTATAGCCAAATAGAGTTAATATAGCGCCTGTTAGCAAGTGTAACATAATATCACCGTACCGGGCATCCATCCTTGCTGCTTTTCTGTGGTGGATGGTGGAGGCGACGGTCGTCCCATCGTAAATTCTAAAAGTATCATATTTTATGTATATTCATTCATTTTTATCACATCAATATGCAGATTCAATCATACGAATTTACGCTGACGTGCTAATTTATAAGCATACGCACTTTCTCAAACTCCCCGTAGGTGCGAAATGTACTTTCGCCTCCGGGTCATCGTTCTATTCATTTCAGTTTCATTCAATGAGAAAAAAATGGAGCAACCCTTTTGTCTCCTTTCTGATCTTATTGGGTCAGTCAGAGGCTCAACAAGATTTTCCTTCCTTCACTTTTTTCATGCATTCATATTGAATTGCATTGAATCGAATCAATCATTAATCAGCGATTCAGTTGAACCATGCACGCATCTTACTCCTCCGCCCGTATGTATTATTAAAAGGATGAGTGTGTACGTTATATGTTCTACAGTGGACTCTCTATATACCGAACTCGAAAAATAGACCAAAATGTGTCCAATAAAAAGAAAGTTTAATATACAGAAAGTGGAATCACCAAAGAAGTGTATGCAAAGGGAGTTCTTGCGTTCTTGACATTCTGGTCGGTATTGAGAGGTTTACGTTATAGGGGAGTTTGATATATAGAGATTCCATTGTATTTAAAAAAAAAAAGTAATTCAGGTTTAATTGGGTATTAATCAACTGACGACGGAAGTTTCCTCGGCGAACACTGCATTAAATACGTACATATATTAATTGGCATGCGTCGTGCGTATCTGAAGACATTGTATTCTTTCCTATTTGGCGATTTGGCCTACAGAAGATATCCATTGTAGTGAAAAAATTATGCTTGAAGAATTAAATGTTATACTACGCAGTATACGCTGTAAAAGTGTTAAAATTGTGAAAGATTGGATGGAATGGTTGATTATATAAAATAAATCGCATCATTGACACGTAATTTTGATTAAATCATGTGCCATGCCCATGCGCGCCCTACCCACTGCGTGATAATCTAAGTTCTTCCTGAGATGATTGTCAACAATAGCAATCAATCAAATTAAAATCTTTGGAGGTCTTTAAATATATATACATAATTGAATGACTTTCACAATAGCATTGTGTAGAGTAACCTTGAATGAGATGAATAAAGATTTATAAATGTAAAACTGGTACGAGGATTGAATACAGATTCAATACAGACAGACAGAGTCTATTCTTAGTCTTCATTTTATTTATATTATAATATTACATACATTTTATGCAAAGAAAATGTCAGACAGACAATAATCGGTATTGCGTAATATTCACCACTCAAACCGAGGACAAGGGCACGTCTGGAAAATTACTATGCGACATGGTGACTTGACTTTAACGCCTCTCACTTTGTCAAGAAGGAATTCCCCAATTCTTAGATTTCTCGTAAAAATGAATGCACATCATTCATAAAGTTGTAATTGAAAAATTGTCTTGTCACCAAACTCAAGTACAAATACAGGGAGGTTCGTAAATTGTGCACCATTCCTCGACTTTTATACGCTAAAACCGGTTCAAGTAAATCAATCGTTTCTCTGTACCAAAATTCTTTTGAAATTGTTATGAACCACCCTGTATATGTGATATCATGATGCTACCTTCAATACAGTACTGCGCCAAAATTTTGCGAAAAATCTTAATGGCTTAAATGAAAATGATGAGTTTGCATTTTAAGTTCAAGTAAAAGCTTTCTTTCATAGCGTCATTTGTTTTATTGACTTAATTGTTGGTTTTTCTTTTATGCTTGCAGGGAAGGAAAACGGCGAATTGAATTGTGTGGGCGGACGTACTGGTACCACTGGAGCCATTTATGACGTAATTGGTAATTTTTGGAAAAATAATAATGAGTGAGAAGAAGAGGTCCGACGTCGTCGGTGAAGAAATGGGGAAAATGTTACTCAAAGGGTACAGAATGCTAGCGACTTCTTGTGATCGCTGTGATGTTAGTCTCTTAATATTTTATGCTAACAGGAATTGTTAAAATCTTGTGTAAATAAAAATATGAATCTTTTTTTTTACTTGTCCTAGTGTGTGATTATGCAGGACAAGCAAGGGAATGAGATTTGTGTGAATTGCAATATTGATAAGAAAGAGGCTATTGCCGCTGGGGCCAGTGGAGATGTAAATCCCCAAGGCCAAGTTTCGGGTCAACAGAATTCGACATCATCAGTCGGTAAAATCTCATTGTAATTTGTCTCATGACAATAATTGCTTCAAAAGTTACTGAATGGGTGTATTTTTGTATTTTCATTAGTGACTCCAGAGAATCAGAAGTCAAACGATATTGCTCTTGATATTCACAAAGAACAAGTTGAGAAGATTCAACGTGAGATTGAATTAAAAATTCTCTCAGAAATTCAGCGTTCATGTTTAATCTTGGATCTTCTTCCAGCCCGTGCAGACGTGTATTCTTTTCAAGTTCCACTTGATAGCACTTTGAAGCAATATACTTTGAGTCATATTCGTGACTGTGCCTCAACCCTGACGATGGTTCATAATATGTTTACTAAATAATTTAGGAACTCATATTTTGTAATTTGCAAGGCAAATAAATAAAGCAAAGTTGATATCCTGGCATAAGTTTCGGATTTTGTGGTTTTTATTTTGTCAATAATTATAAGTCATGCATGTGATGTAAAGTTAATCATCATTCCCAAATCATAATTACAGAAATAATATTTCAGCGAAAGATCACAATAAAAGTTTACCAAGTTTTCTATCACGATTTGTTGTCGAGAGTACATTTAAGGAAATCATGAAAGGTCAGTAATATGTACAAATAATATGACTCACTCCCGTCATACCCTTGTATCATTCATGTGAAATGACTCATACTGGTCATACATAAAGGAAAGAATTCAAATTGTGGTTTACCGAATGGGGTAAATTCCATAGACTGTAAAGTTGGAATTCCTATTAGAATGTTGAGTTGTTTACGTGCTTGAGAAAATTGGAATTGGATAAACGTCATACGGGAAGGTGAATACACTTGTAAAGTGACCTATCGCATTTTGAACTTAGAACGAATTTTTATTAGTCACTCATTTTGACAGAACAATTTCCTCAAGAAAGTTTGTAGAAACTGTGGACGTATTTAATACATAATTCGGTCATGGGATTATTTTCTACATTTTTGTCCTCTTTCCACAAATAATCAGTCAATAACGCACTCATTCATTCATTCATTATGCATTGTGAAGTAAAGCACAAGACATAGACGTCGTACCGTTTATATGTTTGCCTGTTTGCTTTAGTTTTCTGAATTCTTGTGAGAAAATTTAGAGTTTGAAAATATCTTACCCCAAATTTTGCTAAGATGGAAGAAAAAATTAAAAAGGTATGAAAATGAAGGAATTCGAAGAAACCAGCGGCATTCAGTCAAGTATTAACTAAACTGGTTGCCATCTATTTCATTTCAGGTCACAAACATGTTGTCATCAGATGTTTTGAGCATGAAGAAACTGCTTCCTTCCAAAAATCGGAACCTTGAGTTCAGTAACACGGCAATTCAGCGTTCATCTCATTTTTATTCTGATACAAACCAAACTGTAAGCCTTGATTCAAACCACGGTCGACCATTGAATAAAGTGATGACTGTGATGGCAGGACAAATTGGGAGTGGAAAATCGACAATAATTAATCATCTTTTTAAAGATGAGAAATTGTGTGAAGTCGGGGCACGTTCTGGAATCGCAACCACTACAGAAATCAGAGAATATGGCAAACTGATGAAAATTGGGACCCATAATCAGGCGAATTATCTGAGTTTTGTGGATGTCCCAGGAATCATGAGTGACGATCATGTTGATATCGCGAATCAAGAATTGGAAAAGAATTTGGCTCTTATTAAGCATTTCCGTAAAATGCACGTCTACTTGAAGAACACAGAACAAAAGAAGACCAGAATTTACCCAAATTTAATTCTCTTAACTGTCAACCCAGTGAATCAACAACTTGTGGGCAAAAACTCCAACTTCCAGAAAACCCTTCGTTGTTTACTCAGTTGTGAACTGATTGATTTGCGTAAACCGAATTTGATTGTGGTTGTAACCCACGCATACAGTATTAGAACGGAAGAAACGCGAAAAGTCAAACAAAATATCCAAGCTGCGCTCTTAGATGAAATTAAAATTTCGGCTGGAATTCCAATTGTGTTTGTGGAAAATAAACCTGGGAAAGATACACATTCCTCACATTTCAATCTGATTGAAGCAATGGTCAACACTTGTGCAGAAAACGATGATGATTCGGGAAAATTGGTTATAAATTCATATTTTGGTTCCAATTGCCCTGAAAAGAAACAAGATGTTCAGTTTCTGAGCAGATTCACTCCAGATTCCCTTTCCAAGTCTGAAATTGATGAATCTGTTAAAGCCTTGAAAGAACTTGGAATTCTATTTGGTAGAAAATCGATTGCCCCGGAAATGTGTTCCTTCAACCGACTTGGGTATGGGTATTGTCCTAAAAACGAAAGTACCAAAGACAACGTTTTTCGAAAAGATGACACAAGTAAGGAGCTTGTCAAGGCAAAATTTCCCGAGCCTATGCAATGCGGTGCCGGCTGGTCTGCATGGTAATTGCAGATAAAGTCTGGAAAACCTCCAGCCAAGTACCCAAAGCGCGCGTGCATTGCATTACCTTTCCTTACCTGCTTCAGAATTCCAGTCCCTCCAGTCATCCAACTCATCATTTCCTGCCCGACTTATCAATAAAAACTGGTCTGATCCAGTTTTCCTCCAACCCAAGCCCATAAAGTTTATAAAAATGAACTGCACTGGCAGTTCGAGAGTTCACTCCTGAGTTACACTTTGCCATGGACAGAACTATTCTGTCCATGGATTTATTTTCCTAGCATTATTTTTCTTCTGGGCACAATTTTATGTGCCCAGTATTTTATTCCCACAGTTTAACGTTAAAGTAAAATAAAATAGTTGAAAACTAAAAGGAAGTCGCGCTGAATTGGGTATAAAAGCGTAGCCTGGATTCCTTATCCGTATTGCGAGCAAAAATCTCAAGCAAGTATACTCAACACCAAATTGACACATCAATATAGAACCGACATTTCCTTCGGAAGAATTTGAGACATATATAGGATAGTCTCACGTCCGACCGTTTCGTTGCTAAGGAATTTCGATGCCCATATTATTTTTTGTTTGCGCACATCTAATTATTAATTATTTATTTCAATTTAATACTCCCAAGCGCTTCTTATCACTTCAGTTTAAAACATATCCTTTTACATTCCAATACATCCAAATCTTTGGCTTCTTATAAATGAAAATATAGAAATATTTTCAACGAATTCTTTGTTCATGTTGTGCGCTCTGCTCTGCTGCAATATTGAAAATATCAGAGTAGTATGCTTCTGGATGTACGCTAATACATACTATGGTAGGTGCATTGGTACTATGGTTTGAATAATTCTGCTATTATTACCAGCAATTGCATTCATTGACGGTTTACAATGTGTTAATTCGAAAGCTTTACTAAGGAACGCTAACTAAAGTTGAGTCGTTGTTTCCCTAATTTTTTAAATCATTTCAATTTAATACTCATGCTTCCTGATGTATTGGTTAGAAGTGAGTCGTTTAGCATTATAGTTAACAGTATTTGCTCCATTTAATTTAGA
>JAQGCB010002145.1:0-12296 GCA_034698835.1 Protaphorura tricampata | reverse complement strand
AACTGGTTAGCGACCATTACAACGTATGTTAAAATTGTCGTGAAGTGAAAGTGAAGTGAAAAGTATAAACTAGGCGTAAGAATTTAAACAGATAATGCCCATCTCTGCTTCGTTCCGTCCCGATTGGTATGTAATGTAAATCCTACCCTTGCCACTGGCAATAGCAATACAGATTCTATGGGGAAAAATATATCCCTCTCTTCCATGCTAGGAAAAACGCATAGAAAGTTGTACCGTACCCGAAGCCTAGCATGGGATTATGGGATTAGACAATTGCAAATTATAGTGAGTTGAGGATGAATTGAATCTTCATCATTTTTTTTGCACTTCACACAATGCACCAATGCACGCACAAAAGTGCAAAAGAAGTGAAAGTGAAGAAAATCATGTAGGAGGAACTGAGGTAGGGCCGATGCCGATGATGCTGTAGCTGTATAAACGAATATACGTATGAACATGAAGTAATGTGACTTTTTGTGTTACATTCTTGATGTGATGTTGAGAATGTATGATAGATTGATGGAAAATGCAATCATTTGAATAAATCACTGCCGCATGCCGTCCAGGTGAAATTCTTGTGTGACTTGACTATGTAAAACTCTATTAGTAGTATTTTCTACCCTCCTAAATCGCTAGTACTTATTTCTTTCGTGTTCCATTAGTTAGAGTTCAAGGTCAGTAAACTCAACCGATTTCGGGGGATAGAATTTTTTCGGCATCTTCAACTTGGCCATGGCAGTACCAAAATATTTTACCATTGGAGATTGTAACATCCCGTCTCAACGCGTCGTTGCGTTGCTGCATATAACAATAAAATATAAAATGAATGTTACAGGGTGGTTCATAATTACTGTCTTCGTTTACGGTTTATAGCCCGGAAAGAAATGCTTGGACCCAGAGCCAGACAGAGGTTACCAAAATACGAGACAATTGAAAGTAGATGTTAATCATATAATTTCTTATTAAGGCATAAAGCAAAGTATTTTTCTGTCGAATTAAGCTAAAATTCGAACCAACTTCTAATTCTGGTTCGATCTTGTCACAAAAAATTCCTTCGAGAAGTGAGATACTATGTTGAAATCAAAATCTAATATAAAAATTGAGTTCCCGACATACTCGAAATGCTGTTCAAACTGACCACAAAATCAATTTATTTTAAAAAATTTTAAAATGTATACTTTAAAGTTAAACTTTCTTCTGTTTGGATAATGTGACACAAGTTTAAAGCAATGATTTTGTTAAATCAAATGAGTACGATTTAGATGGAAACTGCATTCCACTTATCGACGTATCAGATTTTATCAATTGCGTCGGGCGGATGATACTAGCAATTTATGCTGAGCTTTCGAATTCAATCCCACACAACATTTTTAGTTTAATAGCCGAAACCTTTTGTTTTTCAGAATGTCCAGAGACGCTCTAATGTCCGGGGATGAGCGACGCTACGGAAGTACCTCCGGTACAAACAATGATTTCAGCATTGGATTTGCTGGAATTTCTTCCCCTTCGACCTTTGACCAGGCCCTTTTCTACCGTCTCTGTGATAATATTACTTCCAATGTATTTGCCATAACCAAACATGGTGAGTTTTAATTAGTATTCGCTGGAATGTATGATCTTAATTTAATTTTTATAAATGATTAAATTGTTCTTAGCGCCTACATTGATACTAATAACTCCACAACCTTGAATTCTTGGCAGGTTCGACTCTGGAAAAGACTCTCAAAACTATTGGGAGTTCGAATGACTCTAAAACAGTTCGAGAGTCTGTTCACATTTTACAAATAACGGCCAACAAAACAATTGGAGAGACAGCGGCTGATTTGAAACAACTCAATGCATTGCTTCGACATATCCCCGCGTCAGGGGGTAAAGAGGAGAGAATGCGCGGGGGTCGTCTCACTTCAGACTTTCAAAGCACAGCCGAAAGATACACAGATTTACAAAAACAAATTGTGGCCAAAATGAAGACAACTTTATTGCCGAGTCATATGTCCCGTTCGGCCTCCTTGACTGAAACAGAGGATCAAGATGAATCATTGGTGGCGGCTGAGAATCAACGTCAAGCTCAACTCCAGCTCCAAGAACAATTGGAATTTGAACAAGGAATGTTGATTGAGCGTGAACAAAGAATTCGAGAAATTGAATCAGATATTTTGGACGTAAATTCAATCATGAAGGAATTAGGAACTATGGTCCATGAGCAAGGAGAAGTGATTGGTGAGTAAATTTACTGAATTTACACTGTATCAATCGTTCAATTGAGTTCTCGTGAAGAAACAAAACATTTTTAATTTGCAGAGACGATTGAGGAAAACATTGACCAGACTCATGCTGGTGTGGACACCGGCCGACAAGAACTTGAAAAGGCAGCATCGTACCAGGTTAGAAAATCATTCTTGCTTTCTTGTACATTATGGATAGCGCACAGCGCATGAGAGAAAATTTCTGCGCTATACCTGCAATGAGCTCTTGATTCATTATTGTCGAATTATTTGATGTTATCCGAGAGTTTCGGTCAGATAATACCTGGTGTAAATTCTTAAAACTCACAAAAGCCATAAAGTTATCAAAACGTAAAATTTTGCACACATCCATCCATCTTTTCATTCATATTCATCTCCTCGTCAGATTGCTAGTCTGAATTCAATATAATTATGATGGCTGAACCAATGAGTTCAGAATCCGTTCTAACAATTATCTGCACTTGCTCTCGTAAACATTTAGTATGAATTAACGGATCCGTACTTATAATTGGACTACCAGGTGCGGCTCGACCGGGACCGGACGGAAGGAACTGAAAGTAATTTTCTCTCAAACAAAGAACATTTGGGTTATTAACTGAAAGTACAGCTGCTCAAACTTATAAATATTCCAAATTCAGTTTCCAAAATTTAAAAGATTACTGGTCGTATCTTTTATTGCGCAGTATCTTCCATGCAGTGCTGTGTACTTTTCCACGATCTCATTTCTCCTGAAGTCCTAAAATTGTGAAATCATTTTTAATGGGGGTTTTGTTTATTCTGAATCTGATTCTTTGAAACTTCGTTATAAACAAATTGTTGTGGGATTTTGATGAGCCCACTTATTTCTACGAATAACAACCATGCAAATCATACAGTAAGATGAAGATCAGCAATTTGTGCGTAGCTTTCCCAACCAAAATTAAACAGAAGTTAGTTGACGCAGAGGGAACAATAAAATGGAATCAATTTATGCCTAAACCGTTAAACCATTTTTATCCTACAGAAAGTCACGAAACCTGTTTACGGGTAACGCTAGCGCAGCAGTTGTTCTTAGCCAGACACTTGCTGTTAATATGCAAATTCTGATTGTGGCAACACTAAATGAATATGGTATTAGTTAACGTTGTAGAGCAATTTCAAGCAAAATGGGCCTGTAAATTCATTCTAATTCTTTGGAAGAGTTCAATGAGATATCACAGAATGCTGGAACTATCATTGAACTTACTGCTAATTTAAAGTACATTGCACCCTCCTGGTCAAAACGGACGAATAAAAAACCCAAAAGTCTATCAAAGCAATGTCACAAATAATCGCAAAATTACTTACGATTACAAATATTTTACATAAGAAATAACATGTTTTCAACACAAATTCATTTAGTTTGATGAATTCAGAAAAGTTACAAAAACATTAGAATCTTTAGACAGGGTGTTTCAGTAAAATTTGTTTACTTAAAATGTAACCATAAATAATATCAATCCAGGCGCCACAATTCTGGGGAATAATTTGTTTCTGCTCCAATTAATTACTGCTCCAACGTTTTAACGGAGTTCAGGGGGGAAAACTACTGCGCAATAATGTTTTCACACGAGCACTCTGTCTTAACTTGTACCTAAAAATTATGAGATCCGATCTGGTATTTTCTGGAAAACTACCCCCCAACTTTAATGAAAATGAGTTCAATTAATTAATTCATAAAAATAATGTCTTAGTCTGTGCTGATTAGTTCGAAGCAAGGTCAATTTACGAACCTTTTACTACACACAGTTGTAATTTTTTTAATATGACGGACGGAGGAGGTTAGTCTAGTCTTAGGTGCGTCGCCATCATTGTTTAGAAGTGAGCCGATGAAAAATAAAAAGGATCTGATTCATTCCATGTAATTAACTTGTAATAATTACTCTACGCATATTAATTACTTTAGATACTCAATACTACTACTACGTGTTGTGTGAGAGTTCGTGTTCATACTCGTAAGCAAGCAGTTCCGTGATTGATGAGTGACCTTTTGACTTGAGTTCAGTGTAAAAACTTTTCCACGTTCCACCACCTAATTCGACCACCCGACAACTTGGCGTCAGGGGCTACAAAGTTCGCGATATATTTTTTTTCTCCTTTTACCAAAGTTCAAGAGACAGTAGACATGTTTTGCTCGATTTACTCCATTCTAAAAAATTAATTAATGAGTTGTCTCTTGATTTCTCCCAAAAGTAATTAATTCAAGCAACATGGTCACACGACTTTTACTGTACCTTGTGTACGTACAGTATGTACGTAGGGTGTCCTAAGAAAACACATCGTACAGTAGCAGGCGTCAGTGTCCACCCGGCCCAAGGTTATAGGTTGGGGTTACTACGTCGTCCCAGTCATATTTTCCATAAATTATTTTGTATCCTTTTATTGAGTTCAAACCATTTGGTTCAATCTTGTCGGATCTAGCATTAACCACTTGGATAGTCTAATTCTTAAAATGGAAGATCCCTAGCAGAAGTATAGTCCAGTCCACCAAGTGTCTTTTGATAAAAAAAATTGTAACTGGTCAGCCAATGTAGTGGCGAGTAGCCCTTGATCCTTGTACAGTAATCCTTAATCATAAACCCTTGATAGTACGAGTGTTGATACTTAAATGTCATCATGTCACCCCCATGGGTTCTACACTAATCGCCTCTTCTTCTTCTAGAATATGCAATCTACAAGGTGGCTCAAAATTCTTACGTCATTGCCAGAAAAGTACGATATGATACATGAAAACTGCATTGAATGCCTAAAACGTTAGAGTCCTTAAATTCTTGGGGTTGGAATTCTCCGACTGTATGTCTGCGCTCTTTATCTCACATCGTACTTAATGTATATCTCATTTTTTCGAACAATCCAGTTTTGACTGAATAAGTTCTAGAAGGATGAAAGGTTACATATGTTCCACTAAAATCTGTGCCACCCTGTAGTATAGTATGACGTGTCAACCAAGAGATTAAACTTTCCAGGATGGATAATCTTATTTTTCTGAAAGAACATGTGCGTGAGAACGTCACAATAACTTATATAACAAAATTATATTGACCAAAACTGCCAATGGCTTAATAACAAGTGCTACAAAAATAATAAGCAATATATGACAGCTCAAAGGCCCAAACCCGTCAGAGTACCTTAAATAGTGTGTACTATTTCTTAGGAATACTAGAAAACTAGTCAACCCCATCAAAAGTTGACATAAAAGCATTCACAAATTTTCCAAGAGAGTCAGTCGCTTGCTGACTTAGCTTTCGCTAACTAACACATTTACTACAACAAAAAAACCACTGCCAACGTGTAAACTGCCAAGAGCATTAATTAACTTTTGTCATTTGAGAAAACACAGTTCAGTGATATTTTACAAAATTTTGGTGAACATTTTTTTAGAAATCTGCTGGTAGTTTCGAAAAACTATTTGAGACAAATTGTGCTTCAATCGAGGCATGCGTTTTGTGGAAAGTCACCACAACGAAATCTCACACTTTAATGCCCGCATTCAACAACACTCACTAAAACCCTTGAATAATTTGTGTAGAAAAACTTTCACTGTTTTATTACTCATTACGACCGCAAGTGGAGGAACAAATAGTTCAAGACAACGATCAAACTCTTAAATAAGTTTATTAACTTAACTTATAAAACTCTTAGAAAACAATTTTAATTTATTTAAGTACTTGCTCAAATATTTTTTAAGCCTTTGACTACGATACTCGTAAGACATAATATAAATTAAGTTCTACGGTAAAAAATAAATACCTGAGTTTAAGTGCTCGTCGACATTGTCTTCGCATTTATTTCTTCAACATCATTGTTGCAGCCTAAATAAAAATACGAATCTATAAAAAGTACACATCAATTTTCGACAACATCAACAAGTCAACTCAACTCAAGTAAAGAAAATCATAAGATGAAGGAAGTCACGGACAGAAATTCAGGGGTATGTATTTTTTATTTTTTTTAAAAAAAATTTCTATACATTTTGCATGAATCATAATGCCCCGGCTTAGAAATTAGAAATAAAGATTTCAGTATGCATAATAGTCTAAAAAATTTGCCAAAAAGTTAGTCCCCATTAATTTGCAAGTATTTGTTAACGTATCTTGCAAAATTCACCTTAAATTTTGATTTACTGGTGAAAAACGATACTCTCGCTAGACAGTGTAATTGTACCCACATTTGTATTTGTTTAGACATTCATTCATGTATTTTTTTTGTGGTCTATCTATTAAGATATGGCCATGTGCGAAACTGGCTGATGAAATGAACAAGAAATATTGGCGTATCTAGGTACAAAATTCACGAACCTTACACAAGGCAGACGTGTGGCAATGCGATGCGATAAAACCACACTTAACTTTAAATGTCCTTGTAATTTTCTAAATGAAAGGGGTACAAAGGGCAAAAAATTATTGCGAGCACATGTGTGCGTGTGTCTAGTCCTCTTCCGATGTGCCTAATATTCAAGGTCAGGTCTTCGAAACGTGTTCTACATTTTACTACGACGCAAAATGTAAACATTTCATTGAAGTGTGACTTTATTGTGAGATTTGTATGTATACAAAAAAAATTAAAGATAAGCATTCACAATGGCCATGTCCATGTCTTGGTCGGCTGATAGATGCGAGATGATTAGACTTTAACACGAGACGATTAATTAGTCAAGTTTAACAACATTAGGAGTTGGGCAGGTCATAATTGTCACATGAAAGATTCAAAGGTCAATCTTAACAAAAAAAAATGCAAGGATTTCACATAAATAAGGTTTACACCGAAAAAGTCCAGGGAAAAAGCATTATAGAATATGCGACAGCCTTCAAACAATAATTATCAATGCAAACTAGATAACATGAATTTAATCAATTATAATTATTCATTTAAATTGCAGAGATGGATCCGTGTTGAAGTTTGCGAGCCTGTTACAATCACAACTAAGGAACACATTGGATGGACAAGTTCTTTCACCTCGTACCTGATCAGAATTGAGGTAAATTTTAACATTTGATAGAAATGAAATCCAAAGGTAATCACTATTTAGAAAATGTTTTAATATTTATATGTATCTTCTTATCTTCCAGACTAACCATTGGGCATTCTCAAGCCAACGTTCAGAAATCCGAAGACGTTTTTCAGAATTTTGTTGGCTCAGGTCGAAATTGCAACACCACCACCCCAACAAGTAAGAGAAATATTCGATTTATTTGACAAGTTTCACTTTTCCTTGGTAAAACTGTCTAACAAAATGATCTTTAATCTTAGAATCGCTCCACCGCTTCCAGCCAAGAGATTCTTCCATATGACAAAATTCGACCCTAAAATTATTCAAGAAAGATGCCTGGGTTTGGAGAAATTTTTGCAAAGGTTAGTCCCAGAAATACTGTATATTAACACTTCCGGCAGTGTTTAACTTTTTATTGATTGACTGGAATTATAATTATTATTTTTTGTTGGAAATTTTTAGAGTCATGCGATCATATGTATTCCTCTCCGATGCTGCTCTACATTTAATGTTACAGTCTGACCTCACTTTGGAGGAAATGGAATTGAAACTTAATGAGGAGATCAAACCCAAACTAAATTATTCCAAACGCATGTTCAGTATAATGGATCGGAAGCTTTCACTTTTGAAAAACACAGAATTCATGAGCTCTTTGACTTCAGAAGAAGGAAGTTTCGAGTCATCGTCTGATGGGTAAGAATTTAATGACTTCTTGTTTTTGAAAATACGCATTAGCTGAGATTTGAGCCGGTAAATTTTTAGTGAAGCAAAATAACGTAATACGACTAAAATGGATTGTTACTGTTATAAAAGGATTATTTCTAAAGCTAGAAAATACTGGAAACGCTGATTTCTTTGGCCTTCCCCAAAATAAATAATTTGTTGCTTCGTAAACACTAGTACGTAGTCCAGTCTCCTGTGGCAGTTTCCAGATTAAATTTATCTCCCAATGTCAACGACTTAAAACTGGATTTTCGACCCCAAAATATAATTATCAATTGAAATGAGTAACACAGTACATTTACCGAGTCTAAATATAAAAGTTACGACCCAAAGTTTGCCTACCTGCTTAATCTCAACTAATGATAAACATTCATTCAGTTCCTTCTAGACTATTCTGTGCTTCTTATTCTAACGAAACCATTTTATTTTATTTTCAGAGGATTTGCTGACAATGGTAGTGAAGAAGTGAATGAAGATAAAATAATAGAAATTGAACCAATTCAGACTCATGCTGTTCTAAATACAAAAGAATTTGACTTCTCAAAAATTGAGGTTTAAATTCTTTGGAATGATTTCAAGACTTAGATATAATGTTGTATTCCATAAATTGAATACTCACAGACTGATACCGTACGTAATTGTAATTGATCTTTTTTTATTTAACCGTGACAATAGAATTGTCCGGAGGACGATTCTGTAAGGTTGACGGATGGATGAATGAGGAGAACCTTATTTATGGGAAAATGAAATAATAGATGGATATATTCATATTAGTTAGGGTTTTTATAATATTGTGATTTAATTTTAGTCTGATTCAGTATAATTATGACATTATTAAATGTAACTTATTAGGTTAAGATCTCTGAATATTTTTCCATTTAATTTCTTCCCTTGCTACGACTGCGAATCCAATACTTGGGCTTTATTTTGTAATTATAATTGTAATTAATCATAATATTAAGATAGTACCAGTGCCTGATGTAAATTTTCACCCTTTGTAATATTTGAATGAATGTATTTCAAAATGTGAAATTAAGTTCGACAGATTGTCGGTAATAAAGAAGCTGTAAAAATTAATATTATTTGTACTTATTTTTTCTCTAGTGCTAAGCAGATTTACACCGCGCACCGGAATTAAATACTAAAGATAAGGCTCGATTCAGATTTCGAACAGTTTCATTTTCGATAATCTGTTAAAGTGTGTGATTTGGCATAACCTTCCTTGTATTCATGAATACACTAGATCGAATCGGACAAGGTCAGAATATTAATCTTAGAATATTAAAAGTGTGATGACAAGACAAACAAGATTAACTAGTTGGTGAAACTTCTCGCTTGTGCTATAAGAAAAGTATTGCACAAGTTGTAGAGTAATTTCATCAGTCATACACAGCCATACCGGACAACAAGCATCATCGAATTGAATTTATGATGATCACACAACATTAGCTTATCGACAACGGAAAGAGCAGGCAAAGTTACAAAAATTGAAAACATAACACTTTCTTGGACTTAGAATTTTAAATATGAAGTAACCTTGTACAAGGCTTATAATCTGATGATATGTACAGGGTGAGTCGAAACCGATGCCCAGTTGCTTCAACTTGGGTTCAAAACACCAAGCTGAATAAAGAAAAAGATGTCACAGGACTTTGCAGGACAGAATAAATAGTCTTGATCTCAGAAATCTATAAAATGGCGAATGTATTTCGTAATGTAGAATATTGATCGCAGAAATAAATGCTCCGCATGATTAAATTCTTCCGACTTTCAGATTGGTATAGGATTGCCATACTACAATAATGAATTGAATTATGCTCACAATAAATCAAACATTAATTATCATTAGCTCAAATTCCAATAAAAACCCACCTATTTTTATTCTCCGTCTCGTACGAATTGTACAGTTCATGAAGTTAATTTCAAACTTCAATCCAAGTAATAGCTGTAATTTCATAAAATAGTCAAATCAGGCCTTGCCCTAAAGAAAGTTGGAAGTTGGAACTTCATCGATGCGACGCGTTTGAAGTACCGATCAATTGATTTTGGAGGCGTAACGCTACATAATTGCAATTAGCATATACCCTCCATATCCGAATCACTTAACGGACAATTTTACATTGCACGAAAAATAGATAATACTTTCAACTTACTAGGAAGTCAGTACACGCTGGAAAAATTGTTTTTTTTTGTAAAACATCTGCAAAGGTTCTCACACTAGAGTAACGGTGAACTAGCGAACAATTGATTTGAAAGACCGACATCCATGGAAAATCCGACAGATATTGCCGCACGTATCACAATGTAATGAACACGATATTTTTTTATCCTTTGTTTTAAAAGGATAACGTTTCTTTTGTACAGTTACATCTTTTTGCTGTTTATGTTAAATTCATAACGTTTTTTCCTGCTCTCTGTTTAGGTCATTTTGATCCTTTGTATTAAATGGATTGCGTTTTTTGTAATTCGTAAAAAAATTGTGATTGTGTTATTTCCTACATCGTAGTCGACATATCAGAACTCGAATTAGACACGTACCCCATTGTAAAAATTAATTTAGGTTAAGACCTGAACAAAATTTTTATTCGACTCATGTATCGAAAAAAATAAATGTGCCTTGAGTAGCCTCAATTCACTCGTCCTATCATAAACCACCAACGCTGGAAAGCCTAGCCATTTCTTTGTTCAATTCCAAGATAGGTAGAAACATGCTGCAACTATTTCATAGGGTTCAATCCCTCGGTCAAGCAATGCATCTAGACGTTTCCCGTTTGGATATTTTCCATACTATGTATTACGTATTACCCGAATGGAACCTTAATTATTTATTCTGTTCACTACAACAAATGCTTCGATAGTTTTATCTAGATTGTCTTTTGCTATTTAGAAATACTCTGCCTTCTAAAAATAAAGTCCACAACATATTGTCAGTTATGGAATGTTATGGAATAATACCACTGGGTAATCAATGGGATTTCCACAGATATTAATCCTACCCAGATTAACTTGAATTAATAAACTTTTGGGTTAGCGTAAACGTGGAGTCATCAAGTACTCTAATAATAAAGTTACCCGGTACTACAAGTCCCCAAATAATTGAAGTCCTGCATGTGTTTATGAACGGATTATTGGTCAAGTGGGTTAATTTGTAAAATTGACAATCTTTGTCAGGCATACACTGAAAGCAGTACGTCATTTTGTGGAGATCTCAGCAATCTCAAGTGCAATGGTATTTTCCAGCGAACTTGAGTTTTTGTTATCGTACACGTTAGAGATCCGCTTTCCGGTGTCCTGCCGCGCTTGATGTACAAACTACTATTAATGAATAAATCGTGTGATAAAAATTTAGTATATAAGCTTCGAATTTAGTCCAGTTAGATATCCAGTTTTCATTCTCTCTTCTGACAATTCGGGAAACTACTTGCAACAAAATGAAGACCATTCTTGTATTATTGGCAGTTTTGGCTGTGAGCCAGGGTAATTAGAAAATTACTTTTCTAATATCGAGAATAATTCTCAGTTATCGTACTAAATGTCTTATACAATATGATCTCAATCTAATCGTTCAATTTTAAATTATTTATCAGCTGTTCCACGATTCCTGAAGGCATGGCCCGTCAGGATTGTTGGTGGAGAGCCAGCAAACAAGGGAGAATTCCCCTTCCAAGTCACCTTCAGATACAACAATCGTCACATCTGTGGTGGTTCAATCTCCTCAGCCAACAAAATCGTGACTGCTGCCCATTGTTGTGAAGTCGGAAGCGCCAGCTCCTTCAGCGTCGTTGCCGGTGACCACAGCTTGGCCTCAAACGACGGAACTGAACAAGAAGCCCGAGTTACCCAAGTCAACATCCACCCAGAATACAACAGCTTTGACCTCAGCAGTGACATTTGCGTCTTGACCCTCGCCTCCAACCTGAACTTGGCTGGTGAATCTGCCAAGGCTATTGAATTGGCTGCTTCCAACGATCAACCAACTGGTACATTTTTTTTCTCACCTTATTCAGAAACGCAATAACGATTTAATAAGGAAGATTTTTAACATTGTAATTCTTGTGCTCTTTAGGTGATTCCGTCGTTACTGGATGGGGAACCACAAGTGAGGGTGGTTCATCTTCTGACATCCTCCGAAAGGTCACCGTCCCAATCATCACCAACGCCAAGTGCCAAGAGGCTTATGGCAACGACGTTGTCAACTCCATGATCTGCGCTGGATTTGACGAGGGTGGCAAGGACTCTTGCCAAGGAGACTCCGGTGGCCCAATGACCGCTAATGTCGGAGGACGCACCAAGCTCGTCGGAATCGTTTCTTGGGGATA
>JAQGCB010002144.1:0-12297 GCA_034698835.1 Protaphorura tricampata | reverse complement strand
AAAAAATGGGCGATTCTACCGATCTTTGTCACCTGGTGTGAAATTAACCTTGAAATCCCAAGCGCACAAGTGAGAGCGCCTCTAAAGCCCTAAACTAGCTTGTCGTTCTTTTGCTGTTCTGAAAAGTAAAAAATTTACCACTTTATTGCAACCGTATACATTGGAATCCCAAAAACCGATCCAAATGGGCGACAGAATTTTCCCAAATATTTTTGCAATGCTTTCATGCATCTATTTAATTAATTCCCTTCCTTGTGTGTGTATGAAAGGACGTAAATAAAAATCAAAGTTGATGTTAACGTAAGCAAACGACTTGAACCTTTTCTCCATGTCTCCGTCTACCATGCACGTCTAAGAAAATGAGCATAGGTAAGTGTTTCTGTCAAAAAATAGCTTGAGGAAGCCAGATTGAGACTCTCGTCAACCCTTTTCTTTCGCTCAAGCTATTTATCTTTGTCGTCCGGGAGAATTTTTTTTGTGTGTGCGTCCATGGTTTTTTTGTCTACCTGTAGGCATATGATGACATGTGTTGCTCATGAGACAGAAAGCAAATTACTTTGCGAGTAACACACACGCTTCTGTGTTCACTCTCTATACATTATACATACATTTTATTTGTACTCTTCTTCATATGACTTTGTACACTCAGGGTGGTTCAGAACGTTTTTTTAGCCCCATCTTCGGTCCGCATTTATAAGTCCTGCTTGGGTCTGATGTTTTTCATTTACATCCAAATAGGCTTCGGCACTTGACCGTGCCTTTATGACGTATATCAATTAATATGTACATTTAAAAAAAATAGTACCATTAGTCGGCATATGGCCAAACATTTTTGAATTTTTCGTGCAAACTAGGGTTTACGTTCTGATTTGCATAGTGGTAAATTCTTATGGAGAAAAGCCCGACCCCAGAGATGGAATTATGTTGAGAACCGCCCTGTACTGGTATAATGCCACTTCACTGGTTCATCTTCGTACCTCGTACTGATAGTTAGTAGTAAACTTCAACTCCTTCTCGGTTTTCAGTTAACCCTGTTCATCATCACAAAAATCTCTCGTCTAGGTTTCTTAGCAAAAACTAAGCAATGTAAGCATGCATTCATGCATGCAAAGCGCACGGAATATGCAGATTGACTGAGATAGCCAAATATTTGCGGGAGTCGAAACTGCATATTTGTGCCAGGAATGAATAAGGAATAATGAAATCTATATTGCTCTTGTTATCTCACACCATCACCTTGTTTAGTTGTATCTTTCTGTGTAATCATTTTGTTTTCCGGGTTGATTAACCCTAATTGAGTGGCTAGCTTTCAGGATATGTACATATGAAGAAATATTTCAAAATTTTGGAAAGAGTATCACATTAATTTTTAAAAACTCTGGCCGCACTACATTAATAAATCATCACAGATACATACACTTCTTCACAAATTAAATTTTTTGAGGACCACGAACGTAATAGTATTTGGAATGAGAAAGTATATTTCTAGTGAGCTGTTCACACTTACTTCATGTTCCTGTCTAAAAAGGATCTTTCCACGTTATGGAAAAACTGTGTAGTTTCTGGGCGTTATAAGTGCGATGACAAGAGAGGTTACGGATTGCTTTCCACGCCTAATAAAACTCTTGCCCTGACTACTTCCCCCATCCCTGTAAATTCCTTCAGATTGGTCTTTCTCGTAAGTAACTTCAAAAATTTCATTAGGCTAGAATGTTATACTCATTCTATCATCTCTTCCGTTAAAGTCCAAGTTCTTGTCCTGTCCAAGTCCAGTCGTACAGGACACCAATCGAAATCTCAAGAATTCTAAAGCGGACCTGAAGCGTTGATTTATTTATTAGGTGACCAACCAGAACCAGACATGGCCAGATGATGAGAGGGTTTGCAGTTCGTTCGTACAATCTTACAGGTTTTTAAGTCTTGTTAATGTTCATATCTTGATGTCAACGCGTTCACATTAGTCTATAAACGGGATTGAATGTGTTCAATACATATTTGATCTGTTTTAAATTATGAACCGTAAAATATGGCCAAAATGTATTTGAAAAAAATAAATGTTAAAGTTTAGATTCAATTTCAGTCATTATTGCTACGTATAAGACAGATTTGATCGAGGCCACATTTTCAATTTGATCCTGCGCACACATTATTAAAAAATAATTTCCTATACTTTTCGCACCCTCTGCGCGTGAAATGTGTTGAACATGTAATTATTCTCTCATCAATAACCGAGTGACATAAAATTGTAGCATAGGCATAAGTTAATATGTTTTAAATTAATAAATGTTCTGACTTGAATAGATTATTGTGCTCCAATGCAATACATGCCATGCAATGGTATAGATTTTGCTGTTGTATTCATTTGTATACATAGAAAAGAAGTGTCGATAGTTTGTTGTGCATTGAATTTGGTTAATGGTTAATGTGATGGAATGGTTTGACTCTTTTCTACCTACTTTGATGGCACAGACGAAAAAAAAAATCTCCCGAAACTGAAGGAAGGAACAAGTTAGAGAGACATAGTATCTGTATCTGTATCCGTATAGAGGTCTAAAATAAGAACATGTATGGAACCTATAAGGTTTTAAAGAAAAGGGTGACTGTTTATTCCGTACGGAGATGATAATCCTTTGATGTAGCCCATCTGTTATTACTTCATCTCTTCACAACTAAACTCTGTCAACTTTAAGAGACATTTATACATACTCTACTCCTCTTCCTCAGGAGGAACAAACTTTTTTAACGCAGAATCATCATGAACGTGGACTATGGACGTGGGTGTATTGCAATTTGAAGAGAAGCAAAAGATAATTATGAATAACATCAAATTTTTGGCACCTCGTGGATTTTTTGAGAAAATTTCTGAGAAATGAATTTGATGTGTAACTAATTAAGGCTACGGGTCATTCTGATTGACTGTGACACTAAAAGTCTAACTTAGTCTGCATTGTGGTACAGTCAGGCAGCCCTTCCTGCGTTATAGATGTCGATTCAACTGGCAGAGAAGATTAATTTTCGTTTTTCTCCAATGGCAGGCATATTGCTTCAATTAAAAGTTGATTAGGGCAATGACTTGTTATTCGAACGTGTTTAAATAAATTTACGACGTCTTCGACACATTATTCATTCGCTCTACCAAAATTCTTGAGTCTGAATTGATTGAGGTTGACTCTCAGAGTGACACACACACGCACTGGCACAGGCACAGGAAGGAAGTGATATAGAGCGAAGTGTATTTTTAATCTCTCAATTTAATTTTGCACAACCCAAGCTTGTGAGTACAGGATTTAATCTTCCGTTTGATGAAAGCAGATTCCAGTCAATTTAATACAACCCTTCTCGTGGGCTGTCCCTGTGTCCTATCAAACCAAACAGAAATAGTAATACAGAAGGGCGGCACAGTTTCCCTTTACTATCCGACCCTTATTTGAATTAATTAGTCGAAGACGGACGTACGTATGCACTCACAGGGTGGGCCAAAATATTTGGAGCTCACCACTCTACAGTTCACCTCAGTTTACCCAGGCTCTTCTCCCTCTCAAATAACCAAATTATAAGTCCTGAGCGAAATGCGTGTTGTCTATTTACCTCCCCTAAAAGAATATGTGCTACATGGCCAATATCAAATGGTGTGTTTTTTTAATAGCCCAATACGAAAACCCACCCTGTAAAATGAGAAAAGTTAAGACCCTCAAGACTCCATTCAAAACTAACCTGAGAAACAAACACAAAGTAACAAATAAGCACTTTGGCAAACTTCTCACATCTGCAGTGTGACTAATAAAAAATGGTACAATGGTGAATGAATGAAAATAGCATGTAATTCCGTTCCGGTGAGTTGAGTCCGAGTCATTAAGACGGTAAAAGTCATAAGAGAACTCCTGTGCTGCGGTTGTGGTATAAAAAGGAATCACGTTTATTCTCGGTGCACTAATCTAATCTAATGAGAAGAGTGTGGCCTAACTTCTTTTTGCATTTCCAAGACATGACATGGCATTTCCGGAATCAAAAATGCTAAAAGCCAACCGGATTATTACAGTGAGACAGACTCCGTGGTGACACGAGCAAGGCATTAGCACATTTTAAGATCCTCCGTTTGCGTCTGGTGCTCATGATGATCCGATGTGGAACATTAATTACATTTTTATTCACCACCGGTGAAAGTGGGAGGGTAAAAAGGCCATAAACCTCTCAGAGGATTGATTAAAGGGATGGGGGAAAATAACTCAACAATGTTTCTCATTGTTTTTAAAGATTTTGGACGGGTTAAAGTTTGAAAAAGAAATACATACATAGTTTCTTTTGCCGACGAGACGTCCGAAAATTTTATTATACATTGCAGAGCAGTGAGAAAGTATTGAATGTCGCAGTGCAAAGATCTCTGGTGAAATTATTGGCATGGTAAGTTCATGGGGTTACGGGTTAGCAGATTGACACATTCCTGTCCCAAACTTTTGTCATAACTGAAGTTTAAGAATCCCATTGATATTAGTTCCAAGTAACTTCATGTTAATGCGACACACATTTTTAGAGCGCAACATTTATTTTCATCATTGGACGAAATATTTTTTTTTGTAGTACCAGAAAATATGTCCATTTTTCTTAAAACTGCCATCAAATTCTAATAGATTGCATGTCGGGTTAAAAATAGTTAACTGTGTCGCCATTTCCTATCAACTCGAATGCCTGGAATGTACATAATACGTTCAGGGCTAAATTCTTGAACTTATTTTTAAATGTTGCAGAAGGTTGTACTCAGCTGATCCAACTTTCAACTTTTTTTAATTTTTAATAATTTTTTACCCAAAATATCAGAAGAAATATATGACTTTTCCCTTCATGCACTATTCACGTAACCACCGATTTCTGGCTTGAACCATCATTCAGGAAATACGGGTACACACCGGATGCATTCCACTAATGTGTTCTAATTCTAAACTATTGTGAGTCATGAGTGTGATGTGTGTAAGTTTCATGTATTTTGATCACGAAAATGAAGGTTTCGCGACCAGATAGTGATTTTTTTTTAAATCTCTCATATCTAACTTGACGTTTGTCACTGAGAATCTTTGTTTGGAAGTCCATGGTTGAAAGTTTCAAAAATTACAGACAGTAACTAAATGTTCTATGCGAATGCAAATCTCGCAAGTCATATTTGTTCTAATCGTAAGTAACAATGAATTCCTTGACCTTTCGATTTTTTGATGGATTTAACCTACTTCTCCAAATTGTCACTATTTATACTCACGGTCACAGTGTCAAGTGTCACCCAGTTGCGAACAGGAACAAACTTAAGCTTCGTCATTTGAAAATAGCTTATACATATTCTTTGAAAATAAAGACCTCATTCATTCACAAAATGAGTGTAAAATGATGCCAGTTTAGGAAGGAAGTCGCCAAGAAGTCTGGCAGAACGACTCTTAGGAAAGTGGCCAGCCAGCCAGTCAGTTAGTATGGCCTTGGCCATTACTTACCCTTTTCGATGACTCGGACCGGACGGACCCTTGAAAAAAAAAGTAATCCCTCAGAATGACCAGAGTACCTGTTTTCAACGCCTGGCATTGTTAGCCTAGCACTTGTAAAGATTTAACCCCCAACACCTTCAACTGAAAACTTTGGTTAAAGACTTATCGCTGGCGTGGCACTTGAAGTTGATCCATCCACTGATCCACTTGACGTCATTTCATTCAGATGATTCAAGTGATTTTGACAAGTGAGGCATGTATGCTTGGCAAAAAAGGGTGTGTCAAGAAGGCTCATTCAAAAATAAAAAGAGAATGTCAAAATGAAGCTGGTTCGAGTTGGAATATACGGTATGGTGATGGTTATATATTTAATGCCGATGTGTTGCAGGTACCACGTCGAATTAGACAAGTAATTACAAAATATGAACATTTTAGCAATTAACAACATAAGTAGTACGGGGTTTTCTGCCATTTTGATGCAGTCTGGTTCGAAATTATAAGTACTGGGCCAAATTGGTCTTGCCTTTTTACCATCTCTACGATATGTCAATTAGTATGTGTATTTTTTTAATATTATCATTTTTGACCTGCAAATTCCCAAAAGTGTATAATGGTAGCATGTTTTTATTACCAATTACGCTAGATAATTTCAGCCATTTTATTAAAATAATTACCCTCACATAATTCATAATAAGGCGGTGTTCATTGAGTCTTATTTTTGTAAAAAATTGAACCTCGTCCCCTGCTTGTCTCGTCTGGTGAATTGTTAATCCTCCTAAGGCAATAATTCAACCTTACTAATGCGAGCAACATTTAGTTCAAATTCTTTTGTCCTTTGCGGCGACTAATTCCAGCCTTTAGAGCCACTATTTCCGCTTTTTAGGGGGGAACATTTTAGCGAAGAAATGGAAGCCTGTGTCAACAGCTAAAAGACGCACAGCCATAAAACAAAGGAAGTCCATTTGCATTCCACATACATCTTGTCCGTGTCGGTTTCTTTTGAAGGGAATCCTGGAGACTCCCGGGAGAAAAAGACATGCATCCGCTCTCTCCAGAATCTTGGAAGAAATGTTGTGTATTTCTTTGTGTTTTCTGTCTTAAAAATTAATCACCACTCTTGGGAAGACATCACGAGAGTCCCATGTCCCGGATTACGATGAACGAGATATGCAGAATACAACTAGCATTACAGAAAAGAATCTGTATATCTAGAGTATTCTACTAGTAGGCTTACCTTGTTTATAGCAGCCCTTGCCCTTTTGCTATCATCAGTAGATGGAAAACGAAAATTTTCTACTGAAGAAATTTCTAGAGCGGAACATTCTGCGTCCATCGCCATCTTGATTCCTCAAAAATGTAATTAGGTAAACCCCCGGTATTTAGCAACAAAAATACATTTTAAAAGCAATATTGAATTACACTACCCATGGAGCTACTGTTTTATGTGACGGTCAAGTCTCAAGTGTAAGCGTAGGCGTGTAGGTCCGGTTTGTCTTGAATTTCACGACCCTTCCTCGTTGGTCTCGAATCTGGCCCACCCGAAATTGAAGGACCTTCAAGAATGAAGGCTCCCTCGGTTGTAGTAGTTTTGGGTCGTGAGGTCTGGAATTTGACTCAAGAAGGAAAGGATTCATATGAGGAAACAAGAATGGAATTAAGTGGGAGCGAACGAAAGATTCTGAAAAATTCTCTAAGGAGTAAAAGATTTCTTCGACTGAATGAATGGATGGATGAATGGAGTGAGTGAGTGAATGAAAGACGACGACTTTTTGAAGACGTTAGAAAAAAAATGACACACAGAAGAAAGAATTCATGATGAGAAATGTGAACAAGTTGTGAGTAAGCACAGAACAGACTGCTTGGCTCCATCCACTTTCGTCAAGTGTTATGTGTGTGTGTTGGATTTAGATTCCAAAAGGTCTATGCTTGAGATGAGGAAGAAATCTTAAGGGTGGACGATTTGGAAAGCACGCATGCATAGAAAAAATAACAATTGGTATTCTTATTTACGAATTAGCATCTTATTGCACATAAAAGTATTAAATGCATATCAAAGTAACGTATCTTATTGGACGGTCGAGCACATACATGACCAGCCAATTGTCGAGAATTAGTATCACCCGGGACCCGGATTAGACTCGATTTTCAACGAACACTTTTAAGATACAAAATTATCTAAAATCCTGAAAATTATGCTACTTGGATTGAACTTCTCTAATCAATCGTACATGTCACAGCATACAAAAGAAGAGATCAAATCAATTGTCAATAGAATAAAATTAAGTCCTTCATATCAACATGATGAACACGATGGCGCAGAGATACAGGTCTTGGCTTGCGTTTTGTGGATATGTATAGGATCATACCCCCAATCACTAGAAGTAAACAAATCCAACTGGAAACTTTCCTTATTCCTTGTAATCCAATTGGATCCATTTTTCGGAAGTTTTGTCTTATTTTTTTTAGTACCCGCCCCAGCTTTAAGTCAGATTTTTCTATTAATTTCTGGACATATGCATATCTTCACGGAGAATTCACGGTGGTATTCGGAGTGCTCGATCGGACCTCTCGAAAATAAAACTCCATTTTCTTCTCTTTTTTCCGAACCTTAAGGTTACTAGGGCGATTCTTGAATTTCCACCCCGAATTATCATTCGTAGTACAAAAACCGAAAGCCCAATTTTAGTCGAACTTCAACACAGAACTTTTATTGAGAACACGACAATTCTATACTATTTTCAATTTATTTCAATTTTTTTAAATAAAACTGACGCGTAAGCAGACATACAGGCAACTAAATCGCAGGGAGAAACTAATTTAGGTCCATCAGTTCCTCAGTTTCCTGGGTTTCCTCTGCAGAATAGTTTTCAGGATGCAAGACAGCATTAAATAAGTGATCCCACTCATTTTCCGGTTCAACTGCCTCTGGAACAACTTGTGCAGAATTAGCAAATTGTTTCGCCTTATTCTTACGGCGATATCTTTCATTTTTAATTTTGTTGTTAAATGATTTTATTCGGACCATGGTCCTCACTTTCACATATAGTTTTATTGCCTCCGGGGGGATGGTTGGAAATTTTTCTAGCAGAATGGACTGAAGTTTTGCACAAACTCCTTCACTCCTATTCAGATCCCACCTATTATCTCCAGCTTCTCTTTGATGGAATAACACGAAATACTCTTCCCATTTTCTGCACAAGTTGAGCCACTTGTATGATGGAATTGTAAGATTTCCTTGTGAAATTGTTTGAGACCAGCTAAGACAAATCAAATTAATTGTATTTACTAAACGTCTACCTTTGGCATGAGATACGGTTCGCACTTGTAAAAATAATGTACCTTTCTGGATATCTTTGCTCGTCTTCGTTTGGAAGAGCCAAGTCGGGAAACTTGTGAATCAACTTAGAAGCCATGTAACCATACACATATTCCTCAGCGTCGGAAGAAATTCGTTCTTTAAAAGTCAACGATTCTTGATAAGCCGTCCAAGTGCTTTCATTTATTTCAGTACTGTCTGGCACCAGCTGATCCAACTCATCGTTTAATTGCACTTCATTATTTTGATTTTCGATCGGTTCCATCAAGGGGGCTAACAATCCTGAAGTCAGAAATGGCCTAGGGGACTGTTCATTGTTGGCCACACTCGCTGTTTTTGGTGATCTGAAGTTCCAACCCAACATAGCAATCTTCAGACGGTAACTAGCGTCCAACGCGTTTGGATGATCGTTGAAACGACCCATTGACCTGACCACTCCAAAAGCACTCTCGTCTATGTCTTGGTTCACGTGTGACATAAGCAAATACTTTGCGGAAAGTGGTTCTTTCTTAACATCTGAAAGCAGGCCCCGCATTGATCCAATCGATATCAGAAAGCCATGTTGGAATGGGAGCAAGTGATTCGAATTCCCAACTCGAATTCCCTTGATTTCTTCTTCCATTCGGTCAATAATTTTCATTTGATCGAGAGTTCCTTCGAACTTTATGTCACTCAAATGTCTCCCGTTCATAATATCACCAAAATCGTTGACAAGTTCCAGAAAATCAGCTAGTCTTTGAAAATGTGGAGCGGAAAAATATTTTCTGAAAAATACTGCTACACTTCGCGAATAAAGCTGCATCGCCATTCGGACATTCATCCGCTCTCTTCCTTTCACTGTGAGATGTTTCTTTGTCACCTTATGGCAAATACGAACTTCGTTATTATCCAGGTCTAGGAGTTTGTTGAAATCATCCTTAGAATAAAAATTTCCATCCGAAAAATGAATGACATAGTCCAGGGAGTTATCTCGGAGCCTTTTGATTAAATGAGGATAGTCACAAAATACCCAGACGTTCTCTCCGTTGGCAGGATTGGAAAAATGTGACCGATCCCTTGAAATTTCCAGTTCGTTCTTAAATTTTTTATTATTCGGTCCTAAATCGGATACGATGGATGTAATTTCAATTCCAGTTTCATGAACTCTTTTGATTAGCGTTGACAGAGATTTTTTATCCAAGTGATAATCGAAGGCATAGAAGATTGGTTGTTTCCATTTGTCAAATAATGCTCTTAGGAAAACCACCAGCATATTTGAGTGAGGTCCTATTATTTTGTCATGCTTCTGGTCGTATGATATGAGACCGTCCAATGCCATTTCATCAAAACTCAAGACGGCTTGACGGTAAAATCGAGTCGTTTCTTCAAATTGAAATTTAAGAAGATTCAGAACTGGTGTTATTAAACCGGGAATGAAATCGATCCTGGAAATCCACCTTCTCAAAGTCGAAAGTCCAGGAAGCGGAATTCCCCAAGAAGCTCTGACCAATTCGTATGCCGCGGCCGATTTTGCTCTTAAGACGATAGACTTGGAAATGTCTTCCTCCGACCAGTTTCCTCGTCGAAAATTACCCCTAAGAACATCAACCTGACCTGGTGAGAAGCATTTAGCCAATAGTTCACTATTTCGACGTTTAATACTCAGTTGTTCTGAGGTGATCGATTGAAGCCGACTCTTTGTTTGGAGCGCCTTGTTTCTATACATTTTTCTCAATTCTGCTACTTTTTGGATTTTTTGCTCCAACATCAAAGATTTCTTCTGTTTTATCCGACGAATGACTTGAAGGTTTCGTCGAAGTTGGCGAATCCGCCGTAATAACTTGGCATTTTTCTTGACCAGAGAGTTCCCTCTACCTTGCCCCGAGCCCAAATCCCTTAAGTCCTCAATTCTCATCTCGCCGTCGTAATTTCTGTTCACTTGAATACTGCACAAAATGGTAAATTGAATTGGTCAGCCTTTTGTTATTAGAGAATCGTATACAAATTTCTGTAATTCATAACGTCACATTACCAAATCTCGAGGTTTAAATCATCCAATTTCAAATCAAATTCTTTACTTTTTGCTCGATCAGAAATCCTGATTTGAATTCGATGGGTATAGTTCGGAATTACTGTGAAAATTAAATTAAAGTTCATCGTTCATCATTCACGATCCGAGCATTTTTAGTTCTAAAGACTATTATTATACGTGAACTTACTGGGCAGATTTTGAGAAGGTACAGCATGTGGTTGTAAAACCTTCGTTAAAATTGAAGGCAAAAAATCCGTATCCAGAAAATGTTCGGAACAAATTCTAGGGTTACTGATTTTTGAATCAATAGCCATAACCTCAATCCAATCGGTCCGGTCTTTTGGGACTCTGAAGAAAGTCACTGGCCTACCCGATTCCTTGCACAATTTCCAGTAGTTCTTGCAATTTTTAACCGAGCATGCCATCTTACTTTCGAGTTTTCGGTAATAATATTCGCAAATCGACTTCTCGAAGTGATAATTGAACAATCATACAAAAAGTAGTTCGTCAAATAGAAAGAAATCGAGCAAGAAGCAAAATTGTCAACTGCATGGAGATTTAACATTGGATTAAAACTGCCAACCTTAATGGGAGTCGTAATACATTTTTAATCCAATCCGGAAAAAAAATTGTTTGTTTTTTTTGTAAACAATCGTCGAGCAATCCTAAGAGACCAAAGACATGTGAAAAATCCTTGCTAATTATAATGGGGTAGGGCCTATTAAATGTTAATTATCAAATGTTAATATTGAATTTTTGCAAAAGTTCATTATATTGTACAGTAGCTTTATTAATACGGGACCGTTCAATGTTATGTATCTTATCCAGATAATTAACATGATTTGACACAGCATTAAAATAGAAACAAAGAAGCATTAAAACAAATAACACTGTCTGGTGTACTTCTATAATTCATGATATTTTCCAGGCTTTTATGAAAAGTTCGTCTTGGGACTGATCCAAATATACGGGTCCGTAAATGCCCAAGTCGATTGTTCATTTCTATGAAGGAAGTGTAACTTCTGCAATGTAATGTCTATAAAGCTGCTTCGGATCAGAAAGAATGACAGAAATCGCAATAATACACATCACAAAGCTGAAACGTTAAGTGAGAACTTAACCCGAGAAACATCGTCAATGAATTTAAAAACAAAATTACATGGAAAGACTGGTTTACAGCCCAAATTGCACTTACTTGTTAGAGTTGAAAATTGTTTAAGTTGAAAAAGTGTCCGTATTTGAATCTATGACACAATTATTTAATAAAATACACTCATTAATTGACGTAGCCAAAGTTGAATCAAACATCATGTGCACTTTGTGTACTTTGTGTGTCTTTTTGAGAGTTACTTGCCATTTGGCCTAGGGATTTACATTATGACACAATTATTTAGAATGCAATCATAACATTGGTTGACAAAGCTCTAGTACAGGGTGTTCCTGAAAAAGCGCAGGAATGTTTGTTTTAATTTTGGCGTAGTTACAAATGTTTATGTTACGGTCAA
>JAQGCB010002143.1:0-12304 GCA_034698835.1 Protaphorura tricampata | reverse complement strand
GATAAGGGAGATGATAAGGGGCCAAGTGAAGGAAGAAATGCTTTAAACCTCTCAGGGCCTTTTCACTCAACAATGACATTACTTCAATCGTATTTCTCTTCGTTTTTTAACAGAAGTGAGTGTTCGCAATTGAGAAAGTGATAAGGTACTGCCAAACGAGGTTAACGAGGAGGAAATTGAGACATGGATGACCTATACCTGGCATGGACGATGATAGACTGTAAGTTATACTCCTCAATGTGAAATCTAATGGGTAAATACAAGAAGGAACCAAAAATTAAGCTGTGTATTTAACCCATAAAGTCAAAACAAAAAACCCTGTAATCAGTTGACTTGGACGTATCCGAAGAAGTCTTGTCCATAAATGATGTGACAGAAAGACATTATTCCAGTATGCACTTGTACAGTGCCAGTATCAGCGTATCTATTCCAAATCATCACTCCTAACCTACACTACGTAAACATTAAATAATGATTGACATTCATAGACGTCCTAACTGAATAGGGTATTTCGGACACCCGGGTATTATTCATTTATGTAAACAGAGACAATAGCGGCGAGGCGCCTTCATTACATATAACATGCCATGAAAGATTTACCTGAACCATATTTTTGCCCAAAAACTGAAGGCAAATATTATTTCTGATTAATTTAATACGGTGCTTGATAGTGACAAGACAGCAGCATCATTTAATACTCCAAAAGATAGGTTTCGATACAATCGAATCTGCACATAGCATATATTTTGCAGCCGAACATGAACATTCGACCAAAGCGTTTATTATTTCATTTCCATACATGGCTGAGATAAAAACCACGAACCGCTTGCGCTTCCGTCAACAGCCCACCAATTGCATTCCATTTAAATGTATCCGTATTTTCCTGGCACTATAACTAAGTAATCAAGATACGATATATTTCAGTTTTTGTAACTTTCCTTCTTCTTTATTCAATTAATTCCACAATATTGTGCTGTCCATAAAGGGTCAGTCCGAATGCCAAGGTTTCCTTTAATTATTCGTAGTTGTCGAAAAATGTTAGTGGAGAATTTCCCCACATATATTCATAAATCATATTAATAGAAAGACCGTGTTCCAATATCTACATAGGAAATGACAACAGTAAAACCAAATTCTTGAATATAGCTAAGCATTGTAATAATGGTACGTAAGTAATTCTATGAAAATTCTAACTGAAAAATATTAGGGTGGTGCATAAATTTTGAAGAATTATTCCGCCATAAATCAGAAGTGTGTGCTGTTTCATTACATAGAATGAGCCGATCATAACTCCAAAAGGAAACATTGATTTCTGCATCAATCTGTCTTCCAGTGTGTTGAAGGAATAAATTGCCTTAACTGCTGTTGTCTGCTGCCAAATCCTTCCAGATAAAAAGTAAACTCCCAAAATGGCCACAAAAGTTGCGATGGAGAGAAATGGTAAGACGGCGTACGTCATGAGGTCTAATTTACTGTAGAATTTGATGCTGGCTACCATACAGAAAATTAGGAGAATTCCAGCGACGGCCTTCGTTGCAGCAAATAAGCCAGCCCATATGTCATTGAATATTGTGTTTAAAATTCTGTGCGACTGGTAGGTTTTGTGTATCAATTTTAGTGTAGGATTCCTCTTCTTTGGTTCATACCGTTTAAGGTCATTCCTAAAAATCCATTACGTTATAAAACAGTTTACGCATACAGAAAATTGGCAAATGCGTCATTAATTTAAGTTCTGAGCTTACGTCATCATTGCCAGCTTCTTCGTCATGTGAATGTAGTAAAAACTGATGAAATAGATGCACGAAACACATGAAATTGGCACAGCACGTCCCGACATAATTTCTAGTACAGTAAAACCGAGAAATAAGAACGGGGATGTCCAAGAATTTCTTCTCCAGTCAATTGGTAGAACCGAATAGAGAAAATTATATTGGTCTGGGTTTACCAGAAAAAATAGTCCCAAAAGTACTGGGAATCCGCAGACCATGATATTGAAAAAATAGATGAAATAACCGTAGATATCCCAATCACCTGTAATGAGTCCGGAAAGTTAAAAAAAAAATTAAATTCTATATGTACTCCAATTTTTATTCACAGCCACCGAGGTCCGCACAGAAATCAATAGGCCAGAAATTCAAGTCAAATTACAAATGTCTTACCTTCGGCTTGTTCCGATCGTACGATCTTTGAATCCATTTGCAACAATTGATTAAATGTGCACACAATCATTTGTCGCTCTCTGAGGTGCATCCATTCAGCAATGACTCCTCCTGAGTAAGTACTAACGAAAGACAATTGCAGAAGAAGCTGTTTCATCGTTGACCTCTCAAAAGTTTCGTACATGCGACAGATTTTAAATATGGCATAAAGAATCTGGATACATGACGCAAATTCGGAGAAACGTAATTCTATTTTGCGTTTGGTTAGCTCGAGTCTGCATGAAGTTTTATTCCAACTATATGGAAGATTAAATGGGGCAAGGTTGACGAAGAAGAATTTCAAACACGACAAAGCTCGTTTGCTCAGCATCTTATGTGAAGTCAAACTGTTGTGATTTTAATTTGGAATGAATTACAGCTGAAATTCTGATTCTCTCAAAAGTCTCTCTCAGTTTAATCTGTCACACTCGCTACCGACTCCGTAAAGGTGACTCCACGCTGCACTAGACTGAAAATACCGGACCTGCCAGGCCTAAGAACTCGTAGAACTGAACTGGTTAAAAATTCAAAATTCCATTTATCCTAAGAACTGAACGTAAATTCAGAAGACGAGGAATTTAGTAATTATTTTAATGTAGGACTGAAGGAATTTATCCCTGGCAAATTTGCAATTTAATTGGTTCACTACATACTGACTGAGAGTTACCTATGTGTAATTACATTGGCATCTATCTACCCGAGTTCAATTGTAACGCTACTCCGAGTTTAGGGCTGTCAAACTAAGCAATTCCAAACGAAATACAGATACGAATAAAACAATCAATTTGATTTAAGTGAGTATCGGTGAGTGGGCGCTTGAATGGTTACTTTGTTTTCAGAGCAGCCTATTGATTAAGACAACGGAACAAATCGCAAGGCTGCGTCGGGTAATTTGGTAATATAATATAATGGTACACACCAAAACTGTGTAATTAATGCCGAGATTAGATCGATATGAATCAACCAAACACGTTATCTGTAATTCGAGTCCAAAAATGGATTTATATCAAAGGGCAGTATATACTGGTCTACTGCTAAATCGAAATAATCCAACGACACCCTTCAAGGAACGTTCTATTCAAACCTGATAAAAAATGTCCAATACATTGATTAATTTCTGAATAACTATCTGCCCGGAAACCCCTCTCGAGTAGAAGGTTTAGAATCGTTAATCCTGAGCCTGTTTCTTGATCTTATACATACACATATTTATTTGGGGGTATATTTGTGAGATTACTAATAAAATATAATAGATACACACTAATATACACATTGGGCAATCTGCATTTCCTCTATACTTTACCATACTGTAAACGAAAAGCCAACAAATATGCAAAATACATAAATATTTCAATGCTTAATTGCTATCCTTTTGTAGCGACATGCGACTGAAATATTAGCCATTAAGTGCTAAGACAATAAATCACTATACTAATCAGAATTGGCTTTTGTCTATTTTATGAACCATTACGGATTATCCTTGTCTTGTTTTTTAACATTAAATATCTTATTATGTTATTTCAATTAAGCAGTGTACGTAATCTTTAATATATAACTTCAAATGAGAATTCTATTTGCAGCCTTCTGCATTCGATTTCATTTTTCTCAGGAATACTTTTATCATTCGAGGTTAATCTAAAGGCCAGGGTTCATTTGGTTTTATGTATGATAATCGGGCAATAATACCACAGATTTTTATTAACAATTTCTTACAGACACAAAATTCATGTGATATATCCACTATCAAGATTTATGACCGTACAGAAGAACTGCTAAATTGCATCTAAGAACCTACGTACAAGACAGTTGACAATTTTGTGACCTCTCTGTTAGAAGCCCAAGTCACAAGTCCTTCTTATATGTACTTATTTGGAAGAACGCTCGATGTGAATCCGTGTCGAGCTATAGATTATACAATTAACGAAAAAACACTTTTTTTTAAATGCGAAATGAGATTAGGCCAGAGGAGTTAGGAGAAATCATGCATTTATTTTTGCCAGAATAAATTATAAATTAAATTATCTATCTATTAAGAGTTGTACAATATATCCATCGCAATCTATTCGAATTCGAACTACCAGATACACGGTTCGCGAGAGAGGCATCGACTTATGAGGCACCCTGTGGAATGATTAGAAACAAAAAATTGTGTTGAATTTCACTCAAACAAATTTTGCATATAAAGTAGAACCCAATAAAATTGGAACTTTTATGGTGAGAAGGGCACGTCAGAAACAGTCATCATTTTTTATTTGTAAATAAAATAAAGGCGATTATAATTCAGTTTCTCTGTATTTATTGAATCAATTACAAGAAACATGTTCGCAAATCCATACTCCGGATATTCCATCATCTGTTTAATTTATATTCTGCGAGTCTTCTGCTTTGCAAGTGAAAAAACGTGCGCTGTTTTGCATAACAGTGAAAATGGAGAGGGTAATCAATTTGTATTGACAGAAGGTCAACACATTTCATCTTTCGAAGAGCATTACTTATCGGCATCTCAAGATGTTTGGAATTTGACAAAATCCTTGACCATTACACAAGAATGTAAATTAACACTGTGCAATCACAGCTATTTCGGAGGTGTCTGCAAAGTATTTCAGTACAATGAAAGTGAATTAATAATTTCTCCCGAGATCCTCTCAGTAGGTTCAGCCATTTGCACGTGTCAATCGGTATGTTGATTTATTTAAATTAATCCTTTTTGTGACCATGACTCAGGGCGGTGTACCCTAGTTATCCTAATTTATACTGCTCGGATGCTCAAAGTACCAAAACTTAAAGACCGTGTTTGTAATTTATACTGTTACGACCCTCAGGCGTCTTTCAATAATGTTTAAATGGCCTATTGCAGGTATGCCAATGCACCGATATTAAATTGAAGAGGTCTGAGTGTGCTAGAGCCTACTTAGACGGTGGTTGTAGTTCCTGCAACTCTTACTATCTCGATTTAAGAAATGGAAGCGGTGATGGATATATTGAAGAATGGTATAAAAATAACATTTCGGCTTTTGTTATTCGCCCGGAGTGTAAACTGGAAATTTTCGAAGAAGAGGATTTTGAGGGAGAATCCTATAAACTCAAAGGAATTGTTCAGGTAAGTCCCAATTACGTGGAGGTCGTTTTATTGTTGAATTCGTTGCATTGTTGTTGTGACCGTTGATTAATACTTACACTAGAACTTGTATTTCAGAACTGGGATGAACAGGTCGGTTCCTACAAATGCACATGTACAAGTCCACCCCCTTCTTCCAATAATGAATCCCTTCGAAAAACATTTGGTTCGTCATAAATAATACCTGTACTTGTAAGAATTTTTGGAAATTACATTTTGTATTATTTTGTGCTCTAATCAGACCCTAATTTAATTGATGTTCCGGATTCTGTTGACGAAATTAAAACATTGCTACGGGAGCATCAAGGCCACGAAGGACTAATATCTTCTTTACAATCCGTCAAAAGCAAACGCAGTCCTAAGAATGCCTACATTTTACTCTTAGGGATGGTAGGGGCAGGAAAATCCAGTACGGTGAGCATTCTTTTCTTTTGTGCAAAAGTTAGACAATTAAAGCACACAAATGATATACGCTCCCTGATGTATGGTACAATGTTACTGCGTACTTTTGTAGAGACCGGAATTGATTTCTTTCATCTAGAACAGCCACAATACCGCTTTCGAACCCACAGAGAAGTGCCCAAGAAAATTAAGTTGACGAAATGATTATAAAATTCATAATTTATTTGTTTAGGTCAACATGTTGTTTGGAAATCAAAAGATTATTCCTATATGGGGCACAGCATCCTACACAGCGGAGATCCAAGAGTTTAGAATTCCTGTTCCATTGAACGATTTAGGGTTAAATAACTCTGAGCTCAGAATTATCGAAATTCCTGGGTTGGGCGATACTCGTGGTTATGAACAAGATGCCCAGACTCTGGCTTCCCTAGAAGAATTCTTGAATGGGCATGAAGAACTGAGCAAATACATTCCGAACGTTATCCTCATACTGTCTAGGTTCAGTTACCGAATCCGTGACCCCAGCACAATCATCCGCCGTCTAAATGTGTTCATGGACCGACTTACTGACAAGAAGTTTTCAAACGTCATATTTGTCATGTCGCATTTCATGATGGAGGTTAAGAAAATTAGACGTCAACCCAGTGGAGAGTTGAAAGCATTCAAATCAATGATCGAAAGTTTCAGTTTGGCCCCAAAACCAATTACAATCGTATTAGCTGAGAATAAAGCCCGAGAAGAAGGACTACCAAAGTTGGATGGGTCGTACAAATTACCAAATGGAGATTTTTATCCTAAGAACTTATATGACAAAATTCAATTTGCAACAAAATTTGGAGGTGACCCGATTGGAGAGGCGATCTTCCGAACCGCTTATCAGAATACGGAATATTTGAACGAATCACTTTCTTCATTTTCTTCATTCCGTCTTGTCCATTCAATACATCCTCAAACGCTAAAACATCTTAGGTTTATGAATGGTCAAAATTATCGTTGGGAAAGTTCAGAAGTCTCTCGTAGTTTAGAACGTGAATTTGGGTCAATCAATAAGGAGACGCTAAAAACACGATTCCCCGAATCTTTAATGTACCTCAAAAAATTCTTCCACATTCGTAATATTCACACCTTGGCGGATATTCCTAGAACTAATGTCGGAATTCTAAAATTATTCAGACAGATTCGTACAAATGAACTCATGCCAACAGTTTTAGAGAATGCATTCTCAATTAAAATCCCCGAATTCTCAGTAGAGACATTGATGGTAGGTTGTGGGTATGATGTCGTAGGAAATTTACCATTATTATCGTCACCCTTTAAAACTAATGCGACAATTATGTCTGACATTGTTTTCAAAATGCCAGATTTCATGATGTGTCGAATCCAGAAAGATAGAAATCGTGTTTATCCTGTTTTTAATACTAACTATTTACGACAAAGTCTGAACGTTCAACAGTTTTTCAGAGGCCAAAATATTATCAAAAATTCAAATACTGAAAGACACACATTGAGTGCTCTTCAGGAGTATCGAAACTTTGAAGTTTCATTGAATGATAATTATGACCTGAGTGACGAATTCTTGGATGCTGTAAATCAACTCCCGCCCTTTGAAAAGAGTAATCACGAAGGAATTAAACCTTGGAATTCTTTTTTCAAACGCTTTGGTACACATGTAGTTAAATCTGTCTATGGTGGAGGATCTATCGAAATTCAAATGAAGTCTAAGATGAATCGAACAGCTGCCGACGCAATCTTTAATATAATTGATGCTGCTGAAGATATCACCTCAAGAATTAACTTCCAAACAAATTATGATTACTCTTTGAAGTTTAAGGGTGGAGACTTCAACTTCCATGTGGGTTCGTTTTCAGGAATGAGTGCATCAGAAGCGGCTGACCTTATAGAAAAATGGAGGAATTCACTCCAGTACAATCCTATTGCCTTAGATAGTGACATCAAGCTCATCCCGATCAGTGAAATCGTAAAGAAACTCGGGCTTAATAAATCCATCGAAGTCGCACACGCGATCTCCGCATTCCTGAACTCGACATCGGATTGTTCTTCATAGAACTCAGAAATTCACGGCATGTCCTTCGAATCAGTTGAATTTTGTAAGTACTTGTTACTAATTAAAAAGAATTCTCACCGTTTAATTGTCTATGTTTAGTTTCAATTGTATTCAAGGTAATTCTGCAAAATATCAATGAATAAAATGTCATAAGACTAGCATAACATTTCCAACATTCATTTTCTAGATTTCTTGCTCTAATGTAATATTTACGAACTTTGAATGAACTGATGTGTCATCTCGAATCAATTCTGGAGAAATTCGCATTTATATGTAGTGTGTGGCAGTTGCAGGCATATGTATAATATACCAGTGAGGAGTTGCTCGTTTTATTATTAAAAAAGAAACGTAGGGAATAATGTACACAGATTGGAAGTCGACGTTAACGTGGAAAGCAAATTATTTTTAAGTTGTCACACCCAACGAGTACCATATTCTAATGTCACACAAGTTTTGGCTATAAATCAGGGTTGCAGGGTTTATCAGTCCCTGATAACCTATGAGAACATGTAAGTAAATTTGCACACGAACTGGTTATTTGAGTCCTTCTCAGTAATATCACGTCTTGTAATTCAATTTCCTGAGAATTGTGATAAAATTAGAAAGACTCTAGTTTGGTTTGCATAAATTCAGCTACATGCATGCGAAACAAACTCAACTAAAATAGTACACACAATGAAGTTTGAGAGCACCGGGATTAGTGCAAAAGTAAATACGAGTCAAAATGAAAATTTAAGTATTTTGTTCGAGCATCAACCGTGCTAAAGATGGTCACAAGGTGCTATATCGTCCACCACATCCTCATAGTATTTGAGTTTTATATTTTGACAGTGTTGGCCAATTTTGAGAAGCCATGTGCTTCGTTGTACGACCATGAAAAATATACAGGCAACAATCTTGTCCTGGTAGATGGTCAACACATCATCGATTTCGAGGACCACTACTTGTCTGCATCCCAAGAATTATGGAATACGACTAAATCTGTAAAAATAACACAAGGGTGTACATTTTCAGGCTGCAATGAAAGTTATTTTGATGGTTTCTGTAAAGTATTTCAATCAAAGAAAAGAGGAGATGGAGGACTCGCAAATTTAACTCCGGAACTTCATTCCATGGGTTCAGCCAACTGCACTTGTCCTACAGTTAAGAATGACCAAATATTTATAGTTCACTACAAGACTACCACAGGGTTAATCAGGTTAGAAGTATTTTTTCTTTGTGTACAGGTGTGCAAGTGCAGCGATGTTCAATTGCGTAGATCCGAATGTGCAAGGGCGTATGTGGGTGGAGGGTGTAACACCTGTGGTTCTTACTATCTTGATTTTCGGGAAGAGAAGCCATTCATTGATGAATCATTTAAAAACAAGATATCTTCTTGTATAATTCGACCTGGGTGTGAACTAGAAGTTTTTGATGAAGAAGATTTTGATGGAGAGTCCAGGATGCTGGATGGAATTATTCAGGTTCTATAACTAAGCATAAGAATTTCAACCAGTTATAAAATTTGAGTGACTAAGATTGTCAGTAAATATTTTGAACTCCCATATTTATCCAAATGCTCACTGTACCTTTCTGTAATCATAAATCATATTTATTAATTATGTTTTGCTCTCATTCTGATTCGCAGGACTGGGATAAAGAAATATCTTCATATAAATGCAGATGCACGGATGAGTTCACGTTGACTAGACAGAAAACAAAGACACGACCACCACACTGTACGTGCCTATACACTAATTTATAAAATTTAGAGAGTTAAATATCCAATTATTTTAATCCTATCCAGGAAATAATGCTTTTAAAATTCGTAGAGAAAATTTGAGTAAATAATATGAACTCCATATTTAAACAAGATCCTCCTTTGGTCAATGTACCGAATTCAGTTGACGCGATCAAGGAACTTTTGAGTCAACACGAAGGACACCCCGGCTTAATTTCATCATTACAATCTATCAAAAGTAAACGAAGTCCTAAGAATGCGTATATTTTGCTTCTGGGACTAACGGGATCTGGAAAATCTTCGGCGGTGAGTTTACAGGATGGTTCAAAACATTTAATACATTTATTTGACGAAAAGATTTACGTGCTTACTGAATCGTTATAATTTTCCTACAACTATAGATAAACCTACTGTTTGATAACCCGAACGTGACAAGAGTGGGATCTGGCTCTTCCGTCACATCAGACATACACGAATTTAGAATTTCTGTTCCGATTGATGAATTCGGTATACAAAATTCTGAACTCAGAGTTATTGATACACCTGGATTAAGTGACACACGCGGGCTAGAACAAGATGCACGATTTCTGGCCACTTTAGAGGAGTATTTGACCAATCACGAAGAATTAAGTAAATATGTTCCAAATGTAGTCTTGATTTTCTCAAAATTCAGTGACAACCGATTTAACGGCCCTGGTGCAAATTTTGTGAAAATGCTTCGTGGTTTTGATTTACTTCAAGATCGACTCGTGGACAAGAAATTTTCAAACGTTGTATTTGTTTTGTCCCATTTCATGTCAGAGTTGAAGAAAATTAGACGTAGACCTGGGCCAAGGTTGAATGAATTTAAGAAAACTATTGAAGACTTTAGTTTAACCCCAAAACCAATTACAATCGTAGTGGCTGAGAACAAAGCCCGAGAAGAAGGACTTGAAATGTTGAATGGATATTACAAACTACCGAATGGGGATTTTTATCCAAGAAATTTATTTGATAAAATTCAATTTGCTGCAAAATCAGGAGGAGATCCAATTGGGGAAGCAATCATTAGAACTGCTTTTAGAAATTCAGATTCATTTAATGTTTCAAGTTCTACATTCAGTCTTGTAAATTCAAGACAGTCTCAAGTCTTAAAATACCTCAAGATTTTGAGCGGTGCTACGTTTACAGTGAATGATACGGAAGTATCGAGGATTCTAGCAACTGGATATGAATCTATCAGCGATTCGCTCAAAAGACAATTCCCTGATGCCTTGCCTTATCTCCAGAGATTATTTAATATTCGTAATATTCATCTCAGAACGGATGTCCCTGGAACTAATGTGGGGATATTGAAATTACTTAAAGAAATTCGACTCAATGAGGCAAGTGTTGCGATTATGGAAAATGCACTCTCCTTGAGAATTCCCGAACTGCCGCTAGATGTTATGACCACAGGGGTCAGCTATGACGCCATAAGTGATACGCCATTGCTCACATCACCTTTCAAGAGTAACAACGACTTAATTTCAGACATAGTCTTCAAAATCCCGGACTACTTGACTTGTCGTATACAAAATGAGAAAAAGAGTATTTACCGAACATTTAGAAATTCTGAGGAATATTATGAGTTCAGACTCTTAAATTTGGACGTTCATCACTCCGGTAGCGGTAGTGGCTACCGGGGTACTCCAAAGGCGGGTTATAACGTACTTTCCACGGCTGACCTGGAATATACTGTTAGTGCGGTTCAAGAGTATCGGAACTACGAACTTGTATTGAATGACAATTTTGAACTGACTCAGGAATTTGTAACCACCTTGAAAGATCTTCCACCATTCAATCAAAGTGATTACAATGGAATCGAAACATGGCGGACATTTTTTAGACTCCACGGAACCCACGTCGTAAAATCTGCACATGGCGGAGGTTCGATTGAAATTCAGCTTACAACGACGGATCCATCCAACAAAGTCATTGCAGCAGCCATGTTTGACATTCTTGAAGCAGCTGAAGATGTTACGGCCACACAAACTCAGAATCGAACCGAAAATTTTGAATACACCTTAAAGTTCAAGGGTGGAGACTTCAAGTATCATTTATCATCTTTTTCTGGAATGAGTGCAGCAGCAGTGGTTGAACTAATCGAAGGATGGAAAGATTCCATTCAGTACAACCCTGTAGTGCTAGACAGTGACATCAAACTCCTTCCGATCAGTGAAGTAGCCAAAAAAGTTGGATTAGATATATCAATCGAAATACAGCGTGCAGCCCTCGAGTTATTTAATTCAACATTGGTTTATCGCCCACTAGATCAAGAATCTTCGTCACATACGGCAACAGTACCCCCTGAGGCTAGAGAAGACGTTAGACTTCGTTTGGCACAAATCCAAGACTCAAACAATCAATTTTCAACATTAATTGATGTCGCCAGAGAAGAATTTCGAACTTCAAAAGAACGGTTTGAATGGTTCTTGTTAGAAATGAGGAGAAGATCAGAAGAATCCAAAAGAGCAAGAGAGAAAGAAAGGCTTGAAGAACAGGAATGGCAAACTGAACAAGAGAGACGAAGGGAGGCTGCACGGATTGAGAGTTTGAGAAGAGATTTAAATAGAACATTAGAATTGAATGCTTACAGGGATAAAATGTTAAAAGAAATCCGGGATGCCCGAAATAGAAATATGTGATTCTAATTTAAGATCAAATAAAATGGGTTTGTTTCTAATGTAATGTTTTGTACTGTAGTACAGTGGAATCTCTACATATCAACCTCCCCTATATCGTACACCTCTCTATACCGACCAGAATGTCAGGAACACAAG
>JAQGCB010002142.1:0-12307 GCA_034698835.1 Protaphorura tricampata | reverse complement strand
TTTTTGGGCTAATTTTAAATTTATACATATATTATTAATAGGTAAAAATCTCAGTTCCCGAATACAAACCAGAAGAAATCCGTATCAGAATTTCAAAACATGTGATTATCATTGAGGGGAAAACAGAGACGGAATTTACAAAGAGTGAATTCCTTAAGAAAATTTCAATTCCTAAAGGTGTGAAACCTGAGAAAGTAACAAGTGTATTCAGTCCAGCCAATGGGACTTTGACAATTTCTGCACCTATTGAGGACGAACCACAACAACAAATACAACCACAACAGAACACACAACAAATACAACAACAACAGAATACACAACAAATACAACAACAGCAGAATACACAACAAACACAAGAACAAGAGGAAAAATCGACGACTTCTTCTAGAACAATTGTTCAAGAATCTGGAGTGGTGAAAAGAACCACTACCACAACCACAACTCGTAGAATACAAGAAGCATGCATTGTCTCCCCATCAATCGTTGATGAAAATGAATGCCCTCTGCCCGTAGATGAGGACACAAAATGTGAAGATATTTCTCAACAACTATGTCGAGTCAATGATACAACTGATGACAAATTTGAGGTAGTATAATATATAGTGATTTATATAAATATATACATTTTTATATTAAATAAATGTATAAATGATGTAATTTTGTATCACAGGTACAACTTCAAGTACCAGATTATGCTCCGGAAGAAATCAAAGTCAAAATTACGAAGAGAACTGTAACAATCATTGGAAGATCTGAGACGAGAGAATCCGATACGAAGATTTCAACACGAGTATTTTATAAAAAGTTTACAATTCCTCAAGGAGTTAAACCTGAAGATATTACAGGTGTTTTGAGTCCAGAGGGTGTGCTAACAATCACAAATTCAACCAAGACAGTTGAACAACAACAACAATTGGCTTTGACTAACAGTAAGAAGACTACGACAACGAATCAAGACAATGTGACGGAAGAGCAACCAATTCAACCAATTAAGGATACAAATACTGAATTGAATGTTAAAGATTTGGCGACCACACATGAAGATTTATCAAAACAAGTCACTAAAACGAATGAGAAATTCCAGGTAAGCAAAATGAACTTCAAAAACAATTTAAATTTTAGGTTAGTAATTTGGGGCCATTTTTATAATATTCTAATTTATTCAGGTAAATTTGGAACTGAAAGAATACAAACGTGAAGAAATCCAAGTCAAAATTTATAGAAATGTGATTACGATTGAAACGATGGAAAAATCCACGACGACAACGACGACTCGACGAACTGTCAAGAAATTTATTTCTATCCCAGAGGGCGTTAATCCCGATGACGTCACCAGCAGTTTGAGTCCAAACGGTCAATTGACTATTACTGGCAGAGTAACCACTCAAGTCAACAAGAAAACAGAACAGACAGTTGTTCAACAACAACAGCAGCAACAACAACAAGTTGACCAGAATACACGAACTAATACAAATACAACACAGCAGCAACAACAACAAGTTGACCAGAATACACGCACCAATACAAATACAGCACAGCAACAACAGCAACAACAACAAAAATCAACCACAACTTCAACAAAGAAAACAATCAAAACAAAAATAGTCAGTTCAGAAACATTGTCACAGTATAATTTTGATTCAGCCAAAACAACTGTGTGCCAAGCTTTGAACGATGGCGATACTTTTGAGGTAATTTATTAATTAATTATTAACTAATTAACTAAATTGCTAATTAATTATTTAAAAATTACAGAGAACAGTCGAAGTGGCGAAGGAGTACAAGTCTGAAGAGATAGAAATTAAAATGGCCTACAATATTAAAAATTTCAACTGGGTCATCGTTGAAGGGAAACAAGAAATGAGCCCAGAGAATAATATGAAGAGTCGACAATTCATGAAAATGTTTACAGTCCCTGCCGGTGTTAAACTTGAGGATGTGGATTGTACTTGGGACGGTGAAACGAGTTCCCTCAAATTCACAGCACCCGTTGGAAAATCTTAATTATTGTGAAATACGACCGACCAACTTAAATATTAAAAAAATTAATCGGTACCTACATAATATAATTTATAATTGGAAATAAAATTTTGTTTTGTTTTGCAATCAAGTAACTGAATAAAAAAATTATTAATAATTAAAATACTCTCATTAATTGACATAGCCGAGGTTGAATCAAACATCTTGTGCATTTTGTGTTCCTTCCCATTTGGCCTAGGGATCTGCATATTAATTACGTAGTTACCCTAGTAGTAGAAAAATCCAGAAGAGAAAAACCTTTTTAAAGGAACCCGGGGGATAGGTGGTCCAAGGAATTGAACCCCAGCACAACGAGAGTGATGTGCACACCTGTACCACGACGCCATATGAATATTATAGATTTGTTCCAGAAGAAATATTAATGTTAATTTGACAGAGGGCTGGCACGTGTGTATAATAATAGTATTGGTTTGAACGATGGAACAGAATAGAAACAAAATGGAGGGAGACCTTGACCGCGACATTATTTATGCTATGCAATATAAGTTTCAAAACTCATATTCTCAGTGCCTCGTGCCGTGCAGTGGCATACTTGCTTAAATAATAAATGATATTTTACTTCACTTAAGCAGATGGGTCAACTAAAGTTTCAACATGGAATTTATTTATGGCTTTTATTTTTGACGTTAAAGTGGAGCTTCTAAAATATTACGTAAATTCTAACAAACGTTAAACTTTTCCATAGTCTGTGTTGTTGAGCACGGAATATTTTATGCCTAAGAAATGTAGTTGGAAATAAAAATAGAATTCTACCGAGACATCAAGGCATTAGAGCGAGGAAGGACGCTTTAAAAATTCAAGACAGCTCTTACCGTTAAAATATTAAAATCCACTCGTCCACTATGCACTATTCGACGCTATTAAATAAATGGCTAAACTCTGTTTTCATTATTTATTGATAGAGCTAGAACTAAATTGAATACTGGAACTGAAATGGCCTTCGCTGAGCAGAAATAATTTTGAAGTTCAATTAAGAAAGCGCAAGAAAATTAAATATCATATAGTATGTCGAGAGACGTCTTACCAAATGTTTGGCCACTTCTATCCTGTACTTCGCCCAATAACGAACATAATTTTTGGCTTCTCAGAAATCAAAAAACTTACATTCATATCACTTCTAAAATTTCAAAATTTAATTACAGCCCTTGTATTTAAAATTAAATTTTGCCCAAAATCATGTTAACCGATAAGTTTTTTAAAATTTGGTACTACATTTTTCTATTCGGAACATCTATTCGAATTTTAACGGTTCGTTGGGATCCATGTAGAAGGCGTGTGACGTTACTCCCATTATCACCTGGGAAATATCCGAACTTAAATAAATATCTCACTTACTCTCATTTGATTTTTCAAATCTTTCTGAGAATCCTGTTAATTGTTTATTTCGTCCTGGTGATATCAATCTATGAAATTCCATCTTTTGAAATTATGATCGCATTTTGTATGGTCGGTTTGTGGCCACTCACAATTTCCATGACTCTCATTTTACTCCAGCAACCCATTTACGAGGAATTCATAAGAATCGGAAATGCTCTCTATCAATTTCACGAATATCACAGTAAGTATTATTTTTAAATAGGAATCCATTTTGTTTAAATGACATTATGATGCCCAAATATTAAACACTATGCATATTTTTGACTAACCTGGAAATGTTAGTGATTTTCTACGGTGGAACATCAACCCCTAACTTACAAGTGAAGGGCAATTTTCTCTACAAACTCTCATGCGCATTTAGCATGGCGGGTTTATGGTGTGCACTACTTTTGCTACCAACTGTACCATTTCTTCTGAGTAAGGATTGGGAGGTTTTTTGGCTGTTGACTTATCCGTACTTCCCTGGAAGTTCGCTTATTGTCGCTCTCATCATCGTCTACTTGTTAATGATGGATGTATACTTAGTTGTCTACACGCTCGTGTTGGTGTTCATGTACGCTATGACGATTTCGGGTTGGCTTGCAGAAAATATTTGGTACTAGTGAACCCATGTATTTTTCTTAGAAATTTGTATATGTAGTGTTGTTAATATTAACGTGTGTTTTGTGTCTGACGTTAATTTTAGCACAAATCCAGTGACGACACCTGAAGTCAAATTTAAATACCAAATCCTGTGCAGAGCCCATCAAATATTGCACAGACACGCGGAAGAGATGATTTACTATTTAATTCCCACATTCGTAGGCGCTGCAGTGTTTGTAGTCATTATAATGTTGTACACCATAATTGATATGAGTTCTATCCTGAGTGTCCCAGTTCTTGGATGCCTCGTGGTGGTCGCGCTTGGTGCCTCATTTTCTCTTAAAGTCCTTCATTCAATATGTTGTGAGTGGACAACCAATTCCACCGCTTACCCAATCTCCTTTCAAAAATTTGACAAAAAGTACTCAAAGCTGGATAAGAAATTCTTTGCATCTTACAAAGTAATTCTATGGAAGGTTGGACCCTGGTTAGAAATAAATGACTCTTTATGTCCAGAGGTTTTAAATTTTATAATCCAATCGATCATTAATTTACTCCTGGAGTCCTCGTTGTAGTTAATGCATTATCCACATGTTCATTACATACAAACTATGTCATATAAAAAAAATTACTTATATTATACCAATTACCAAATGGATGAGTGTTAAATTTTGTACTCGGAAATAGTAAAGATGATAATTTTGTTACTTACTGATATTTCCTCGACAAATTATTTCTCGAATTCTAAAGGGAATAGTTCAATTCTAAAGGACGAAAGAGAAAGGACTAGACTTAAAAAAGAGGCAGAGTTCAATAAAAAAAATCCACTCATCAATTCTCATAGCCGAGGCTGAATCAAACATCTTGTGCATTTCGTGTGTCTTTTCGCGAGTTACTTCAAATTTAGCCTAAGGATTTACATATTAATTATGTAGTAGCCCTAGTAGTAGGAAAAACCAGTGGAGAAAAACTTCTTTAAAGCAACGCGTGGCAGAGCAGGTCCGAGGGATTGAACCCCAGCAAGCACAGCGAGAGCGATCTGTACAACTGTACCACTACGCCATATGAATTCTTACTTACATTGGAATGCAGTTGAAGTATGGGATTGAAATGAACTTGGAATTGTCCACATAGGATCGATATGCACTTTAGAATAAAGCCCATGGTTCTAAACCCCGAATTCGGTGCATCGCGAATCTTTCACTATCGCTATATACTCAGTACTAGTATATACAATTCTAGTAATACATACATAAGTCCGATTTCTGACTACTCCAAAAAATAATAAATTACTACACGTTCGCGTTCTAAGGAAGAAGTAATTAATTTCGCTGACAAACTAATTACATTCCGGTTAGCAAATTATTTGTTGCTATTCAAAAATAAATTCGTTGATTGATTTATAATAAACGGTTTTTTTATATTAATTAGTTACGTTATACCATAATTTTTTTTTGTTAACTTCAAATTAGAAATGAGCAACTTACCGTATCCTGTTTTCCCGGAAAATTCGGGCTTTCTTGTTCCACAGACCCATGGATTTCCATCGATTCCGGATCAAACTTCCGGTACAACAATTCCGGGACAAAATGAAATCGGATTCAATTTCTCGGAACCGCAGACCCTGACCCAAGCTGATACAAAATTTTCGGAAATCAGTATACAAGCTGGCAACTCCGCTGCCCCAATACTTTCTCAACCGACTGGACTGACTGCTGAAGATGTGGCGGCTCATGTTACCATGACAACTGCGATACAACGCCATGGACGAGATACATTATCAGGGATTTGTCCATATTGCAAAGAATCCATCGAAACACGGACAGAGGAATCACCAAATGAAGAGGCAGATGCTAAAGCAAATTTTATTTACATTTTGGTTGGTTCCCTTATGACTCTCGGGTGTGCTAGTTTGTGTATAATTTTGGGAATTTTAGGAAAGGAATGGAAAGCTGTGTACATTGGGATACCTGTCCTATGTGGTCCGATCATATTTATTATTGGGTGTGCTTGGTTCTATAATAATGCTTGTAATAGATTTGCTGACGTCACACACTTCTGTCCAAAGTGTGAGGAACGATTGGGGGTTAGTAGTGGAAAGGAAGCTTTGGACAGAGATGGCGCACACTATCGCCACTATTAGGGCGCCCTGCATGTGTCATTAAAAAATACTACAAAATTACCGTAAAATACAGAATAAAAACTGGTCCCGAATAGTAACAGGGTCAAATTCTACATTCTTCCATACGAGCCTAAGTATTACAGTGCCCTAGCTGGTCCTCGTATGTAAACCTGGTCTCGAGGCAGCTAACAGAAATACTAAACCGGGTTCTTATCTGGTATTTACGGTAATTAAGATTCTCCGTAGACAACTCGGTATTGCTCTAGATCTATGGAATTTTCATTTTTGGCCTAAGAAAAATACTCCCGGTAGTAAGGAAGAAATTCAGTTTAGAAACACTAAGGGGTCTAAGCGTAGTTCGTAAAATTTTAAGATCGTTAATAAATTGCCTTGCCTGTAAATGATTGTGGTGCTTTGAGCTGTCCAAAAGACATGCCTTACATATTAAAATAACTATAAGAAATAAATTAATGAAACACATATGCTAAAATAAATTCACTTATTCCTTCAGATTGCTGTATTTGAAATATTTATTATTACAGGTTATTTTAATTGCTCAAGAAATTCATTCGTTAATTTTGATCGAAAATTTTAAAGGATTATTAAGAAAATTTTACACGTACGACAACATGTACGTAGGAAACACCCTTGTTAGATCTGCAGACCTACGACAGCTTGACAAAGGGTTTTTGTTGACCTGGGATGACCCCTCGGCATTTGTCATAACTGTAGTCCAAGTATGCATACTCCATGACTGAGACGATTCGATCCGCAGAATCTGAGCCGAGTAATTTCTTCACAAAATATAAGGACACGTCAATTCCAGCCGAAATTCCTGATTAAAATTTAATTTTTTTTAGTTGTTATTTTTTAATCTTTGACCTAATAATTAAAAAATGGTCGACTTTAATTTAATTTTGGTTAAATCACCTGCTGATGACAAAATCCTTCCATTGTCGGTGAATCGACGGTCTCTGAAAAGTTTTGACCTTGGACATTCTCTTTCCGCAATGTCAAAGAGCGCATGATGGGTTGTGAGGTCAAGGCCATCTGCAAACCCAGCTCTGCACATAAAACTCACACCTGTGCAAACGGAAATCACGTAGTCCAGTCTGGGTTCCACTTCTCTGATCCATTTTACATAACTGCATTAAAATTTCAAAGTTCAGTTTAAAAATTGGTATTAATGAGGTGACACTTGTCCAGAAGAGGTCAAGGTGAAAAAAGAAATGAAGAAATGAGCCGCCTAGGAATTGAACTCGGGACAAGATGGAAAATAGAGAAAACTTACACTGGATGATTGAGACCAGCAATGGTCGAATTCTGATCAGTTCCTGGGATCACAAGAATATTTAAATTAGGGAATCCACGTAGCCCGATCACATGGTCTATAACTACATTGAGTCCATTCCTTGCACGAATGTGCTTCTTATCCGAAATCAAGAAAACCTGGTCAGAATTACAAAATAAAACCACATAATAAAACACACACACATATTTCAGCGTATTTATCATGGAGAATGTAGATAAATAACAACGCACCTTGAATTTGTTGAACAAAAACGCAGCATTCCCAAATACTTCAAAAGGACCAGCAAAATCCAGCACTTCTACATTATCGTACATCAAAATCCCCAAATTAAATATTTTCCCTTCGTGTGGTTTTGGTGGTGGGATTGAGCATTGATCATTTTGCCTTGCTGGTCCATTTCTTTGCACTGGGGGAAATCTTTGCGCTGGCGTAGATGGATTTACTTTTGGTGGACTGAATTGAGATTGTTGTCTCCAATTGTTACCATAAGAATTGACTCCTTCTGACCAAAAGGATACAAATACAAAGAGGAATGCAATGAAGACATTTGGATTTAATTTATTCATTTTGAATTAATCGATTGGAACTTAGAGTCTTAATTTTTTAGGAATGGGAATGATGAATTACTAATCAAACTCCTTTTATAATCTAAAATATTTTTTTTCCTCGTGGTGGAAAATTTCCGTTCCTGTCCATTCGATGGAGGAAGGAAAACCAAGACATCCGTTTTAGTAATTTATTTTGTGGGTATTATTCATGGAAATAGTTTTTTCTTCGAAAATGGGAAATGGACGAATATTCCATGGTTTCCTTTTTAGTACGGAAATGTTTTCTAAGCAAATTATCAGAATTGTAATGGTAAGTGTAGATTAGTCAAATAATTTCCTTGTGGTCTGACAAATACCGGTAGATCTGTGTGTGGGGTTTCTGGTACTACAGTATTCTTATTGAGACGCCATAATACTTACATAGACAAAATTATATTTAAGATGAGTACTATGGCTGTTACAAGGGGACCCAGAAGTAACCGTCCTTTCTGTTCGTGCATGCTACAGCATACTAAAAGGAAAGTTACTATTGTGACACGCTATAATGCTATTTACAAATATAAAACTTTTAAAATTCATATATTCCTCAAACTGTGCCTCAAACTGTGTTGCTTACGGTAGAATCTCTTTATATCAAACTCCCCTATATCGTACACCTCTCTACACCGACCAGAATGCCAGAAACGCAAGAAATCAATTTGCATTCACTTCTTTGTTATCCACCTTCTGTATATCAAACTTTCTCTTTATTGGACACATTTTGGTGGATTCTTCGAGTTCGGTATATAGAGAGTCCACTGTAATATTAAATTTAGCTTCTTACGTCACCGGAGCTGTTGGGTCACTAAATTTTAGTATACAGTCTAGTCATACATATTAATATTTTTTTTGAAAGAAGCTAATATGCAAATGTATTTCATAACATTGCTTTATAATCCTCAAGAAGCTTCCTTTTGGGCATACGTAATACTGAATAAAAAAATTTACGGGAAACCTTGACCGTAGTTTTATGTATGCTAAAAATAACAAATATCAATACTTTCAAAACTCAAATACTTCATACTACATATGCCTCGAATGCCTCGTGCAGTACTTGCTTAAATATTAAATTAAGGCGTCACGCCACCTCAGTTGCTGGGTTACATAAAGTATCAACACAGAGATGGAATACCAGGTACATGTATTTATTTTATTTGTGCAAGTAGAGTGGAGGCTTTGAAATATTAAAATTCAATAATCCTTAAACTTTTCCATAGGCTTTGCTAAGCTAAATGTATTTGTATTTTACATCCGAGGTTTGCTGGGAATAAAAATAGAATTCTTACAAGGGCAATCAGGCCTACGAATTCGACCAAGGACGGACGAACGGACGCCTTTCCAATGTCCAGTATTAAAATATTAATTCCAACCGTCAACTTTTCGACGCTTTTGAATAAATGGATGAAGTTTTACATTGCCTGCCTATGTTCAAACTATACTAATGCCAAAATTAGAACTGTCAAGGTCTTTGCTGTCCACGTAGAGTTTGTAGTTAATTTAAGAACAATGCATGCAAACAAATTGTATAAATTCAAGGAAATTCGTGCCGTGGAATGCCAGTGCTATTCGAAATATTTGGGCACATTTTTTTGCTTCTACTTCATCGAAATACAACGGAGAGTAATTTTTTGCACCAAGAATTAACGAAATAACGTACTTAATCACTTCCAAAATTTTTAAAATTTTACTTTCACCTCTTCTAAATTCAAAATCATGTTAACTGATAAGTTTTTTAAAATTTGGAACTACATTTTCATTCTCGGCACATCCATTCGAGTTGTACCCTTACATTGGGATCCGAGGGCAAGGCGTATAACGTTACTCCCATTATCACCTGGGAAATATCCGAACTTAAATAAATATCTCACTTACTCTCATTTGATTTTTCAAATTCTTCTCAGAATCATGATCACAGTTTATTTTATGCTCACGATATCAATTTATGAAGTTCCATCGTTTGAAACCATGATCGCATTTTGTTTCGTCGGGTTATGGCCGCTCACAATATCCATGGCTCTCATTTTACTCATCCCACTCATTTACAAGGAATTCAAACGGATTGGGAATGCTCTCTTTCAATTTCATGAACATCACAGTAAGTTTTTTTTAAAAATGACATCTCAAATACTATTTAACAGGCAAAAGCGTCCCACCATAGATTTTATGAATATATATGGTTTTTATAAATATTAGTGAATTTCTATGGAGGAACAACATCTCCTGACTTAAAAGCCAAGGCCAATTTTCTGTATAAACTCACATGCACACTTACCCTTATGGGTTTGGGGAGTACAGCATTCTTCTTACCATCTACACTTTTTTTTCTGAGTACGGGTTGGAAAATTTTTTGGTTGTTGGCTTATCCATACTTCCCTGGAAGCCAATTCTTCGTCGCTCTCATTTTTGCTTATTTGTACACAATGGATGCATTCTTAAGTATCACCATGCTCGTGATTGTCTTTATGTACACTTTGACTATTTCGGGTTGGCTGGCGGAAAATGTTTGGTATGCAATCTGAATTTTTGCAAATTAATCTCAATTAATATATTTACATATTTAATTTTTAGCACAAATCCTGAAACACCACCTCAAGTCAAATATAAATATCAACTCCTATGCAGAGCCCATCAAATTATACACAGACATACGGAAGAGTCTATTTATTATTTAATTCCTACTTTCGTTGGTGTCGCTGTATTTGCTGTTATTACTATGCTGTACGCTGTAATTGATCTGAAATTCATGCTGAGTGTCCCCATTCTTGGATGCCTGGTCGTGATCGCAATCGGTGCCCTATTTTCTCTGAAAATCCTAATTTCACAATGTTGTGAGTGGACAACTAATTCCACAGCTTACCCAATCTCCTTTCAAAAACTTGACACAAATTATTCTAAATTGGATAAGAAATTCTTCAGGTCTTACAAAGCAATTGTGTGGCACGTTGGACCCTGGTTAGAAATAGATGAGTCTTTATTTCCGTCAATTGTGAATTTTGTAATTGAATGGATCATCAATTTACTCTTGGAGTCAGATCTACGTTCCTCAGGGTAGTTGGTGTGGACTATATGTACATGTTTTATGCACCGTACCGGCTAATGTAAATAAAAATATATTTACATATATAACAATTATCAGCTTAATTATTGTTTATTTTAAACACTTCTAAAATTCCACACCGAAATTACTTTCTTATCTTTAACTATTAATCCAAGGGTTCCTTTTACGGATATCTTCGAAAATAATTACCTGGGCTTCAAGGGTAATGCAGAATGAAGTGTAAGCTAGCCGTTAGGAATTTGGACAGTCATTTTAATGTCTTATCAACTTAGGACAGCATGCAGACAGAATTAAAATAATAGAATATAATCCGTGACAATTCAATTGTTTTCGTTCTGAATTAATGAATGAACTTTTGGTGTCTATGTTCAAACTATACTATTTGGAGTTGTCAATGCTTTCGCAGGGACGACAGATTTTGAAGCTGAGTTAAAAACAATGCAATCAATGATTTAAGTTGAATATACCTCATCATATTAAGATTATATGTTTGGGCATTTCTTTGATTAAATCCTAAGGTTAAATTAAAAGCGGTGCAATTTTTTACACGGAATGCTTCTTTTGAAATGCTTGGACAGTTTAACCAACGCACCGCCCTGGAGCAACGTTAGCACTAGAAATGTTTCTCCAACGTACTCGAGATATTGTTTATTAGAAAGTCCGCGGAATTCAAAGTAGGGAATTGTAAATTTTGTAATTGAATGAATCGTTAATTTACACGTATTAATGATAAATGTAGAGATGTAAAAGGTAAAACAGTGATAATATTTTAGATACATTTTCATTTCGAAAGATACATTTTTGTTAAATAAAAATAGCTAATCCTAGCTCACAAAATAACGTGTATACTCTATTACAAAACAGGCCGTCGCAATAGTTTGACCTATCAAATAAATATGGAAAACTGTTACAATTGTTGATTCTAGTGAAATCGCAAAATATCCGCCATCTACTCTTTCTGAATTTTTCCGCAATGCATCCAATGCTGAGTCCCAGTCGTTTGGATAATGAATTTTATAATATTTATCCCATATGTTATAAATCCCTGATTGTAAAAGGATATGCAATCTTGAATAAAAATAATCACTATTCCAGTTCTCGAATGAAAAAGCTATTGGTTCTTTGTATATGGGTTCATCCCCTTTGTGGAATACAACACGTTTATTCTTAAGTTTCGTGTACTCCATGAACGTATCCAGATTTGAACTCTCATCAATGTAACCTCTCTT
>JAQGCB010002141.1:0-12308 GCA_034698835.1 Protaphorura tricampata | reverse complement strand
TGTCGCAGGCAAAGCACAGCAACGAAAAATTACTCTATATTTTTTTGGCAAAATAATCATCAGAAACTGAATGGCGGATTGAAGAATTTTTCTACAAATCGTTTTCGTACGTACGACTTTTGCAGCATTCGCCGTTTGAAAGGTTTGGACGCACGTACGTTTAAACGCCAATGCCACCCACCCTTTGACCCTTTCCAAAATTGTAGGAGTGGATTTAGAAGTGTTTACACTTCTAAACGATACTACCAATGAATAACATACATTGAAGAAATTTCGATATTGGTATTCAAAGAAAGCCAAAGAAAAAAAATGAGCATACGAATACATAACATGACCAACTTTTAACTTTCCCCTTACTCTTGGGAAGGTGGACTTCCAACTAGTGTACGTACTGACTACTGATCAATATAAGGAAAGGAAACTAACTTCAACTGCCAAACTAAACTACCAAAAATTGAAGAGTAAGAACTCGAACCCAGGTGAACTCCCAAGGTAATGAACAAATCCAACATAGGGTGGCTCATAATCTTTGCTCTACCTCAAATTTTGCCTGACATTGATTTTTCGGGGGAAAATTTTATGAACCACCCAGAATAGTACAAACTGTGTGTTTGCGTCGCACTTCAATTCGGTAAAACCAGGTATTTGGGATTTGGATTCCAACTATCCTATTCCCACCATGCATGACGGTGACGGTTCCGCCGTGCCAAATGCTTTGCCAATACATTCATTAAATTTTCAGACCTCGCCAGTCATCAAATATTTAAGCGGTGCTTAAGGACTTCAACGGTTCCACTGGCATTCGACAGTTTGAATTGAACTGTTCAAATGAACCGAGGTTGGCGATACGATGGTGAATCAAAAAATCCAATGCATGCAGGGCAAGCAAGACATGTGGAATGTATGTGAATGTGACACACACGAACTCATTCCATTACAACTGTCCAGCTAGCTGACAAACAAAATGACGGACTGATATTTCGAGAGTTTTCTTGGTATCTATATTTATTTCTTCCGTGAAATTCAAATGGAGGACAGGCGAGGATTGATTAAATACTCAGATTAAACTAAATTGTCCAACCCACGGTTTTCAAATTAAGGACAATGACAAAAGCACAGAGTATATGTACCTACGTAAAGATGGACGAGTGATTATTTTCAATAATGCAATTCCAATTCACTAGGTTCTTTGGTTAAAACTGTCAACCATGAATTATTCGAAAAGAAATGCCACCGAAGTTATTCTTGAAGGTTTGAACGTCAGGATAGGATAGTTTAAACAATCGATTGTCTGTTAATCGCGCGGGCCAATGAGCTAGCACTATTCTAACACTTAATTTAGATTAGAGAGGACAGGACACCCTAAATAATTCTAGTATTCCAGTAGGACGTCCTCATAAGGTTTGTAGTTGTGGGGTGTCATTGTAATAAATATAAAATATGGTTGTCAGATGTCGCTGTCAGGCTGCCATGTTCTATAATATGCACTCCCTTCAATTCCAACTTGTTTTATCGCACCGCACGTCAAAAAATTTGGAACAAAGAATCGTTAAAAGTCGGAAGCAATATTTAGCATTGCAACATTGCAGTCAAAGCGTATTGAACTTACTTACCGCCGCGCCGCCTGACTTGGCTTACATTTCCCATTACTTTGGCTAATTAATTTCTTCCGAATATCAGGAGGAAAAGGTTGGGCATACATGCATAGCAAAGAAACTAGAAAAACGGGACAAAAGGCTCCTAGAGTTTATTCTGTGCAAGACTTTTGTGAAGTCATTTGAAATTCTACTTTTGTTCTTTCTTATAGTTATAAAGCTCTACACACGTGGGTAAAGGACTGAGCAGAAATTGAAATAAAAAGAAAGAAACCATTAAACTTTGTGCGAATACTTCAGGAGGCAAGACAAATGAAGCAATTACACGACTTGGCCAAAAATCTATAATTATAGATAACTATTGTCAAGTTATTTTGGGCCTTTCGATATTTATACTAAAGATTGCATTAGGTACTGCAGCATTGTTGTTCGATGTTTCTTTCGGACTCCTAGATGTATTAGCTTTGAATTGACATTTCGGAGACGATTTTCAAAAAATATGTTTCCACGTGTAAGATTTGTAACTTGGGATAAAATTCTAACTGGACGGGAAATTCTTAGAAATTTTAAGATTGGTATACTCATCGGCCAATAATCTCTGAGACATTTTCACTTGTAAATTCTACAGTACTGCATATGTTGAAAATGAAGGAAATAAATAAAATGCTAACACAGCGATGCACACCCAATTCAGAAACGTAATACAAGAAAAAAAGCTTTCTTGTGCTGTAAAAGAAATATTTGATCCTCTGAGCTAAAAGCATATACCTAGTTAACCTTTCAACACATACATATGTAGAACTACAGTAGTTTTCTATAGTAGTTTTCTTATTACTATTCTAGTAGTGTGCTTTTCCACTTCAAAAAAAAATTCAAAAGTTCAAAAACTCCACGCTCGCACGCGGAAGTGCATACATACAGGAGAAAGAGCAAGAGCAACAGACGTTGAATTAATTATGAGCACCATAGATGTACTATGCGTGAGTGTGCGTGAAAAAGTGCCAATTGTGTAGGAAAAGTCAAAATAATTAAAAAATGCGCACATGTTGAGATTTGGAAAAGTTTTGAAAAAAACTCAGACTTTGGGAATTGAATTGCATTGCACTGAAAAGTTCAAAGGAGAAAGTCTACGCTACGGTAGTCAACTAGTTGAGCTCCACGAAAAGGCATTGAAGCGTCCAACGGCGGTTTACCCGCGAGGAAATCGTCAGAAGGAATGTAATGTAGTAACTAGAATTTGAGTGGAAAGATGGCCGGGACTTTCGCCTTTCTACAAACTTTCCTTTCAACCCGAAAAACCGAAAGGCAAAATAACTCGACTCTAGTTCAAAATAATAATGATGTGGGGAAAGTACCCTGTCTGTCAATCTATTTACGTATTACTTCAAGTTGATTTACAAGGGACAGACTTTGGATGTCACATTTGACGAAGACAACATCATTCGTGGGAAATTGTTTACCTATTGAGTGGGTACCCCTAGTAGTAGGAAAGATTAGAATGGAGAAAGCAGCAGAAACAATCTATAATAAGCCTCGAAGTTGCTTTTAAATATTATTCGTCATTTGTGGTATGGCGCAAACCCTGAAACTTTGATGCTAGCTAACTTCAAAATTTACATCCGAATACTCTCCCTTGTAATCTGACGGTCTTAAAACCGTAGCGTAGGCCGGTGCTATATGGTCGTCACAAAAAATTATTTGTTGACATGACATGACGTTTGACATATCATGTCAACGAAACGTAACCATAACCTGTCTACCAGAGTTTCTTTACGGAGAGTTGACAGAATTTAATATTAATTAATCGTGTGACTATGTACCTACGTACTTGAAATGTCGATTACTTAAGAGACATGCCAAATATAATACGGATGGGACTGTGCGCTGTGCGCAGTGCAGTAAGTAAAAAATACCTGTGGATTTTGTCTTTTGTCCAGCATGCCAGTCGTTATGTCAATCCTGGCCTGGCTTTGCATTTTGCAGTCTTATTGAGAGATTGAGACTTTCATTTCATTTAATATTAATACAATGCCTCATTATTTTTAGTGCTCAACAAATCATTACTTGTTCTCAATGTAACTTGGTGCCTCCATTTAAGTAGTATATTAAATATTATATTTTATGTTCAATAAGTATTTTACCAATAGGGATGTCAAAATAATTATGTACGATTTGCGTCAACGAATGTTCGTGTAATAATGTACTTATTAGTCAACATTGCTATATTGGCAATAATATTTCTTTCAAATTTGTGTCTTTCTTATAGAATTCGAGATGAAATTTTTTCGATTCTCCCTGTTCAACTAAAAATTGTTGCTTTAATATTTTATGTTATTCTTGTCATTTCTATTCTTTCACAAAGTCGATCAGAATTCATAGAATCCTTCAGAAAGTTGTTTCCGACGCAGTACGTACGTACGTACACTTTCTTTTTAGAAAGTACATACAAGTAATCTACACAATACTTGAAAGTTTAAGTTTATTTTTCTAGGGACACACCACTCAAATGCTAAAAGCTTGTCGATTTCGACCAACTGTATACATAAGGAAGGGACAATCGAATAAAAAGAAACTTTTCTTTATACAAATGGATGTACAGTAGTTTCGAGAAAAAAAAACTTAAACTGCGTGCCCTGCACAGTTTTTTGTTTACAGAATACGGAAGTAGTAGTCGTAGTCGTAGTGGTACATTGAAGTGTTTCGTATGAGTGAGTAGGTTATACGCAGAACGCGAAACGCACCACGAAAAAAAACTCTATTTTATCTTTATTTGCCTAAAATATTGTTCAGCCACTATGATAGGAAAGTGAAACAGTCGGAGTCGTCAGTGACATACGAAATAGTCCAATTTCCCCATACAGTACATTGTAAGTCCAATATTCCAGAACTGGAGAGTTTTGGGAAAGCATTTCCCTGTTTATTTCATCAGCTAGACTTTTAGCCAAATGCCCTCTGTGTAAACTAATTCCCAAGAGGAAAATGTCTGCACTTGTCACTCCAAAAACTCCGAGCTAAAAAAGCATGGTATTCCAACGCGTAGCGACCTAGCGACTACGACAATCATGCGTGTGCAGCATGTGAAGCCATGGGACTGACATTGGAATTTTAAATGAACAACGCCATCTCTCTATTTCAATTTTCACCTTTTTAGTAGGAGAACAGCCTTAAAAAATTAGAGGTGAAGTTTGTGACGAAAACCATGTTACAGTGGACTCTCTATATACCGAACTCGAAAAATCCATCAAAATGTGTCCAATAAAGAGAAAGTTTAATATACAGAAAGTGGAATAACAAAGAAGTGTATGTAAAGGGAGATCTTGTATTCCTGACATTCTGGTCGGTATAGACAGGTGTACGATATAGAGGAGGTTGACATATAGAGATTCCACTGTATTTCGAAACAGTTCAATTTTCTCCATAATTTTGCACTCCTCAGTTAACAGCACTTCAAAAATTTCCCTTGTTAAAGATCGGGTGAAAAGATTTCTTGAAATATATGTTTTTTCCTATGTAGTTTCAACGAAACGAGCCAGTCACCCCTCTACAATTTGCTTCATCTCATTAAGAATTTAGAAAAAAACGAGTAGTATGAAGTATGTTTACTTAGGTATCGACGATCCAAATCTTCAGGGTTAAATTGTAACCAAACGAATGCATGCATTTTTTTAAAGATTACGTACTCAGAGCTAAAGTGCAAAGTTCAGTCCAATCACGCTACGACAACGACATCACAGTATTTGCATTGTATTCGAGACTTTGTATGACAAAGTTGTACTGTACTCAAGAAGGGGGTTTAGATTTCACATTATGGACTGAATAAGTATGACCGACTCTCCATGAGTCCCATGAGTTCAATCTCAATTAAATATTTATGTATTTTTATAGTGAGTGGGATAGAAAAATCCATACATCGTTGCTAGTACGCCCACATATCGAAGAATGTCTTACTTCTGGCCAAATGAATATCTTTTGCTTTGCAAATCCTTATACCCAGTAATTCATAAAAAGAAAATTCAAAATGTTCTGGACATTGGTAACAAGAACTACAGTGGAATCTCTATATATCAACCTCCCCTATATAGTACGTACACCTCTCTATACCGACCAGAATGTCAGGAATGCAAGAACTTCCTTTGCATGCACTTTTTTGTTATTACACTTTCTGTATATTAAATTTTCTGTTAATTGGACACATTTTGGTGCATTTTTCGAGTTCGGTATATAGAGAGTCCACTGTAGTAGCTACGGTGTTAGGTAAACCAATAAACCAATGCCTAATTGAATATCCTATTTGCAGCAGTACGTAATAACAAGACACTATTTTTTTTCAAAATGGAAGGAATGATTGAGTTTCCAATTAGAGAGTAAATAGAGTGGATGTTCTTGAACCATTTTTTTATGTTTACTTCGGAGAAGTCAGTCAGTGCAAATGTTTTTCCCGATTCGGATTCACTTTCCTTGCTAAGGAAATCGGACAATCTGTCAATTTTATCGAGTCTCAGTTGTCCAATTTATTTGCTCGAATGGATTAGTGGACACATTGGACAGGACAGGACAGGAAGGGGCAAATAATGGGCATTGAGATTTTCTCTTAGCAAACATTAAGGGTGACAGTTATGTTGTAGCCGAAACCTAGCCTAGCTTTCACTTATGACTTTTTTATTACTAACAAACAGGGTGGCAAAAGTGTACATGTACAGACGATGCTGCAAATTCAGCAGTAGAAAACGTAGGGTGTTATTTTCTGGTAATACTTTTTTTCCAGTAGTACAGAAAGGTCAACTATATTCGTTTCTGGTTTCCGTGTTTCGTTTTCGACTTCTTAGATTTACACGACAGATATTTACAAACTACGCCTAAATTTTTTAGACTATATCTTGAGTTAATCGACCCCCTTATACCTACGCCGCGCGTGGAGGTGGTCCGCTTACAGTGAAACCTCTCTATAATGAACTCGATGTACTTTATTATGAAACTGCGATAGGTATATAAATATTTTGCATATTTAAAACTGAAAGTTCGTTATTTGGGGGTTCCTTATACAGAAATTCCACTGTAATGTGCCATTCATTCATCTGTCTAACCTGGCCATGCATCTGGTTGACATTATTATACCATCATTTAAATAATTGAATACTAAATCATACGACATACGGAAATGCACACATACATTTACGTTGAGACTCACAGTTGGAGTACATCGACGCCGTGAGGTCTTGCATGAGAGCCCGATCTGCTGCGTTCACCGGCATTTTGACTTTTTATGTTATTTTTTTTCACTTTCTCTTGAATGTCACTTTGTGATACGTACTACGGAGTAAATGGGGCGTGAAAGACGCGGGCCCAAAAAATAATTGGACCTTACAGGAAATGCGTCGACTTCGTCTTCGTCTGGTTCGAAAAAAAGAGAGAGGTCACTCACACTTTACTCCGTCACCCGAATCCGGGGTCCAGTCCAGAAGACTCGGACTCAATTTGTACGGTACGTACTCCCGGTTTGGACTCTGGACCAAGATTTTTCAACGCTGAGTCCACATTCTGTCCAGGAATTCAACCGAAGAATGTCTAGTGTCGCTTCATTAGTGTGAAGAGATAGAAGAAAAAAAAATCCAAGCAAGGCAAGCTTTCTTTGGACACAAAAATCGAATCCACGGCACTTCCTGCTTGCTATTTTCTCTTTCTCTCCTTAATTCGCACAAATCCGGATGGCGAGACGACGGCAACGGACGAGCGGGGGTCAATTTACTTGGTCAAGTATCGTATCGTCGTAGTAGTCGTAGTCATTGTTCCCATCGTTTGTGACGATTTTTTTTGCAATGTCTGCAGAAATGTCTCCCTGTCTGTCGTGTCGTGTCCCGATTTCACTCGTGCGTTGTATTTTCTATATATCAGAAATAAGAAATTCCAATTGGAATTCGAATCTTTGATTCGACGACTTAAAAGTCAATTCAGCAATTTTCGACGGTTTGGAATTTTGGCAAACCTTTTCGACACTTTTGCTTCCTGATTATATACAGAATCGTCTCTCCAGTACAGAAATCCTACACTGACGACGATATTTCACTACCCGTCCGCCCAATCTTATGTATTTTGAAGACCTTTCGAATTTGACACAATTAAAATGGTGCGTTGCACAAGCACAAACAAGGACACAATCGACACAATGCAGCACAAACAGTATTTTGGCAGATTTCCAAAGAGCTGAAAGTCGAAACTCAAGTACTTAATTCCCTTTAATTACACAACTCCACTGTCCGTCGTCATTTATTCTCTTTCTTGTTGTCCATCCGTCCGTGGTATTTAATATTCGGGACTAGGTTACCCGGTATGTCCACGTAGGCCTAGTTTCACTTGATGAATGTACCCGGGGAAATATTTCATAACATAACGAACGAACGTAAGGAAATCAAGACAGGTTGACAGACGACGCTTCGGTAGCGAAACTCACAAATATACAGTAAATGGTGAACAGACACTAGTCCCAGAGTCCACTCCGACTTCTGCTGATATTAAATATTCCAGTCCAGATTGCTTAATATTTGATGCGACTTCCACATAAAATCGAAACTCTTTGCTTTTTCTCCGAATTGAATTAAAAAAATAACCCAGTCGTGGTAGCAGCAGGTTAGTCCGCAAAGATTTTGTAATAAAAGCCGAAATCACACTCACATATGATACCGGTTCGAATCCTGCCCAATGTTTATAATTTAAAAACTCCTTGATGATTTTCTGTGGGCGACTTTATGTGTTGTCTTCCTGTCTTGACTTGCCTGATATTTCGACAGAGAAATCGTCAAATAATTATAGTTCTATTCCCGAATCGTCCAAGTTTCGGTTTCGGTTTCGGTTACAGTTATGTAGGTATCAGTATATGCAAATCCTTCCTTCTTTTCTTTCCCGGAGAAATTATCCAGTCCACCAGGAGTCACGTCAATACATACGAACGTACGTTACGTACAATACAAGTCCGACCTATAGGATACGACCACTAATTTATTTACAGGTAAGACTATCCAATGACAAGGACAATATAAATACAGTACAGTACTACTTACGTACGTACAGGCCGCCGGTCAGTGAGGGGATTCCCCCTAGTTGAATTGTATTGGAATTGGACTACTTTTTATTATTCGGATTCGGTTTCGGGTATCGACATTAACACAAGCACATGACGACGGCGAATTCCTTGAATCGAATCGACGACGTGGCTTAGATTTTTAGGTAGTCAGTCACAACAGATCACAATACTGGAAATCTAGTCCAAATATGGGAAATTATTATACTTCGATTCCCTAAAGACTTGTTGAATGATGAATCTCACATAAACTCAAGCAAAACAACCAACCTTGCCCGATGTCCGTCTTTTGCCGCTTGTGGCGTCTTAAGACGGTTTAATCGTCAAAAACAACTAAAAAAAACCGAAAATGGTAATGTATTATTGTATTGTGCTTGTGTGGTCGATTCTGTTCGATTCGATTCGATTCGCGCGACCCTGCCCTCGTTGCTTTTCCTGATAACTCTCAGATATAAATGCTTCTTCCTCACCGCCACACACAACCTATTCTGTTGAGTTGAATTATTTATACGACTCTGACAGAATGTCAGATGGGCACAATGCCAATGGAATAACTACTAAGTAAGTTTTTGAGTATCGACGGTGTGTTTCTTTTTTTGCTTGTTATGTTAGAGAATTCAGGAAGGAAAGGTAGTTAAGACGTCTTTTTCTGGAACGGAATTTTAGATATCGGTTCTTTTACACCACTGCACGGGTCGGCCGTGGAATTGAATCGTCAATATTCCAGTTTCACGATAATCACCCACTTACTTCCCCTGTCACGTTAAATTATAAATGTGTATAGGTAAAACGTGTGGTCTGTTTTCGGCTTGTTAATTACGCACACTGTTGTTTCAAAATCGTCAAAATTTCTACACGTAATTTCGAAATTTGTAGGGTAGTGAAGAAACTTGTGGATTTTTGGGTAGTGCGTGGTAGTAAAATTCTATCTTTTCTTCTATGTATTATCTGAGTCCGGAAAAGTTCGGAATTCGGTTTTAGTGATATACTTATGGGTATATATGAATTCACCCGGGAGTCTGCATCTGTGGTGAGGATCGGAAGCAAGCAGAAGTCCTGGGTATTTGGTCTACGTACGTGGTTCGCCAGCCCATATACTGTAGAATCGAAGTTCCCCACCCGCACAACACGCAGATATTTAGCAAAAGGTTTGCTACCCGTCTGTCTACGAGGCGATGCTCCGAATTCGGAGTTTGCGAATCTCTGAGAGAAAAAAATCCCCAAGGCAGATGATCGGAAGTCCCGAACACAAAGTAGGGCTAATGAACTAGAGAATATGCGGGAGACACGCTACAGGTTTTCCGGGATGAGCGGGTAATCAATATGTCATACGTGCTCAAAGCTGAACGTTATGGATTATATGTAGTTAGTTCAAGGATAGGAGTCACAGCATAGTGGTTTGGGTCTGTCCTTGCCATTTCGCTGTTGTGGGGTTCAATTCCCGGTCATTCGAATTTTAATAAAAGAATCCATATGAGTTTGTGAAATTCGCTCCTTTATTTCCGCCACATTTAAAAGAGGATACAATTTGGAGCACGTACACATGTGTGAGTTAGTTTGGAAAACATTAGCTTAATTCTCACAAGTAAAACTTAATTTTTAAATTACTGAGAATGTAGTAATTGTGATTTAGATTGGTACAATCAGAACAAGGAACGGACATAATTTTGTCCCCTCTAGTAGGCATTCTCAGTAGGTTGCCACAAATTTTGAACTGTGTCCTTTGGTTCACAATGCAAAGAAATGCGAAGGGTGAGAGTGTCATCTTTGTCCAAGAAACGTTCCAAAATGGCTTCCCGGCGATACAATGGGACACGGCAATTTGTGTTGTTGAGTTGCAAATATTCCGGGTACTTGATGGTGCTCCCACAATTATCTAAAATGGAAATATTCAATTAATTCGAAATACAAAAGCTGGTAATACTTATTTTGAAGCAATTAAATGCTATACTGACTCGGGCCAACAAATTCTCCACAGTTGTCCATAAGTTCCACCAAATAACGCATCTTGATTTTGGAAATTCCATGAGGGAGTCCTCGTAGTTGCATGTGAATGCGGAAAACCCCTTCCAACTCAACGAGTTGTAAACGCCTGTTGTTAAAAAGTAATGAATTAAGATTTTGTATGAATTAAATCTTTATGGATCTTATCATATCGCGCTTACCAAATTGAGCAGAATCCATGGGAGCTGACGAGTAATTTTGGTGAAAAAATTTCCCAGAATTCCACATTCTTGATGTGTTTGGAAAAATTGGGGATTTTCCAGGAAAATGCTTTTGTCTCTGGATGCTAAAATATAAGCAATGTGCAAATTCCAGAATATATAGTAATAAAATTCTACTGAAACAGAACGTATTGATCGAACATGAATTTCTACCTTCATGAAGGATAAGGAATCACCCTCAAGCTCAGTTCCGGTTAAACTTAGCATTTCGGACTGAAATTGGGTTTCTGAGAGAATGACACCATTTTCGGCAATTTTGGGGGCGACCGGGCGATGACATTTAAGATACTCACCGAACCTCCTGCCTGCGTTCACACTGAGAATGAATGGAGACTTTAGTTCGTCGAACAAGGACTTTTCCGGTTCTTCGAAAATGACTTTCTTCCTTGTGAATCGAATCCGACACTTGATCTCAAGATAATGATTTTTAAGTTGCTCAAAACTTAGGGGAATCGGTGTTGAGTATCCACAATCTCCTTCACGCTCAAATTTCTGGCCAAATTTGATGATTTCATTCATTCCTGAAATTGAACAATAAGATTTTGAAGGTTTTATAACGATGAAAAAAATTAAGATATTTTAAAATTAATACCTGGGACAGTGTTCTGTCCTCGAATCTTCGTGGAAATTTCAACATTGGCCACTACGTACGCAATACCTTCTGCAATCTCTGTTGTGATAAGTCCAAAATTGGCTTCTTCATCGGACACTTGGCGGAGAACCAATCGCCTAACATATTTTGGTTATTTAGTTCCGTAGAATCTCATGTATATTTTATAAATGTTACCATGATCCAGATTTGTCATGAATTGTTGGAGATGTAAAGAAATATCCCCTCATTTCCTTGGAAAATTCTTCCAAAGTCCATTTAATGACTCGTGTTGAAATGATGGTCCATGGGTACTTAATCAAGTAGTATGCAATCAGAGCGCACATTAGACACTGTGCAAAATACAAACAAATTAATTCAGTTGAGATTTATCTGTGCTCTTTCTCAAAAATCATCAATTATATACCAAGCACGACGTAACAAGAGCTTCATGCTCCATCTTCTCGTAAAGGAAATATAGGGTGCCTGTAAGAAGGGTTATAATCAAGAAGACCATGAAGCATCCCATGAATTGAATAACTGCAGCCCCAAACCACTTCACGACATTACAGTCGCAGTCAGACTCCATGACATTTTCAAAGCGAAGCAGGTCATGTTCTGATTCACCGTTTGTAAACTCTCCAGTGGACCCGGTGACGACGATTAAATTGTTGGAGTCAGTTTTTGGACCCTCCATTGACCCGTCAGCATTTTTGACTTCAGGTTTCTAAAAAAAATATATTTAACTAAATGGTGCACCTAATGCATCATAGATCCGAAATGATTTTTGGTTTCTTACGACAGTATGACGGAATCGTCTAGTC